>JADWOT020000033.1:0-13000 GCA_036345935.2 Taenia hydatigena | reverse complement strand
AAGGCAGGAGAGATCAAGGCATTTTAGTAAGCAGACATTGTGAAACATGTCCGATGGATTAAGCGATACCTACAGAAGTGATGAAAATTCAGCGTAGCAATCTGTGCAGTGAAGGCGTATTTCTGAAGTTCCCATCCTCGTAACTACAGTGTAGTTCAATAAAGCGTATATTTAGACGGAGTCTGTATGAGACGCTAATGGCATGTTTGGGCAGAAGACCGCACTAGATTCATCAGAGATCAATGGACCCAAACTCACAAGTATGTGTCCCTGTGAAATGGCGTAGGAGCAGATCAAACTTTTCAAATTGGGTGTTGCATGCATAACACGTACTGTGATTCCAAGCTAATTACGAGACGCGAAATAAAGTGCTTGGGGTACGTTTTGTAAGTCTTACATTTTTGGTGTAGTAAGAGCGTTCCGAGGTATTCGCAACGCCTTGAGCAATCTAGATAATCAAAGCGATGTTCATTAAAAACACAACAAACATATGCTTCTATTCACCTAAGTTGATTGCTTGTGTCACAAAGCCAAAGCACGAGCATTATAACAGATATTGTTCCACCCAACATAATTCAAGTATTCGTAAGCTGCTTGTAACTCTCTTTGCAGTAACGCGAATACTTCTGCACATTAACATGCTTCCACTTATGCATACATTCATATTCACAATGGTTTATGTGCACATAAAGTGCATCTTAAAATCACAATCTATCCACCTTGATGAACGAATTCCAGATGTATGAAGCATAGAATGATGCTTCTGAATGGTGCTGAGCACAAATTACGTGTGTAGATACCATTTTAGTTAAGAAAAAGGCGAGTTGCGTGACTTCCTGCAACAAAGCCCACAGTGAATATAATGAGTGGGCAGGGAACTTTCTAGATCAGCCCTCAACCAGACATGTGATTGTAGTAGTCATTGCGTGTTTGGTCCAAACTTTGAGCAAAACAGACTCGTGGTTAAAGTCCACTGTGCTTGGCTTGCTCCTTCGATATGCGTTTCGAATGATGAGCTCTTAATTGAGCTTAGTTCTTTTTTGTAAGGAATGAGAATGCGCTTGCCAAAGAAGACGTCTTAATGTACCGGGTATTTTAGGGGACTTTATTTTGGTACTTTCGAGCACATGCCTCATCGATGTTCTGCATCAAAGATAAATAAACTGTTCTTGGAGCTGTATGAAATGTAAACAAATTTATGAGCTGTTGCTCTGAGTGATCCAAAAGATGAATGCCGAATTGAGTAAGATTCTGCAACAGAGCTTCTGATAAAGTTCAATGAGCACTCAATAGAACATCCTGTATCTTTCCCAAAACCTCACGTGTAGTTGAAATGCAGAATAGCAACAGCCGCGTATTTGGGTGCTCTTAGATCGACACAGGCATGATGTTTAAAATATACCCCTCATCTGCTTCTGCATTATGTCCAGGAATGAAAAGTAACATTTTATTAAATTGTGAAGGAATAGAATGGCATATTAACAACTTATAAGAGGACCATTTTGAAATGTTTAATTTAGCGTACCAGAACTGATGCCTTAATGCACTTTTATGAGCATGTTCCTAAAACAAAGAAAATTAGGAACTGCTGCTTAAAAACCAAAAACCTATGTTTACGAAAGATGCCTATGACTATTATGATAGTTCTCCACACTCTATTTCTGCCCAGCAATATGTTGTTTTAACAACGTCTGCAACATGTTTCAATTAACTGATTGTGACCACTCATTTTTAGACTCGTACCATACATTTTCGTTGATAAGAATACGCGACTCGCCAGGCATAAAAGACCTTGAAACGTGGAAATGAAATCGGTGCTTCACTGTTCAGGGTACCAATAAGAGCTTGCAATCGCAGATGAAATCGAGTAGCAGATGTAAATTTATTTGCTTGCAATGTTATTCATGCAAAAAATTACAAGAAAGTGCTTTCTCTCATGGGCCTCAAGATTCATTTTTGGCAAAAAGCATCGCTGTCTCACACCAACTCATTGCTAACCTTTAGGATAATCTGAAAGTCTGCGTCGAAAGAGACTCTTCATGAACGGAACTCCAACCCGCATTCTTTGACTCTGGAAACCGGTGCTTTATCCATTACACTCACTGATTAATTAAATTCAGTCGCAGACTCAGTTGTTTTCTACATCTTTCCACAGACAGGTAATCGCTAAGGTCACTCAGTGGATTCACCTCAACTGGGAAATGCGTTCTGTTTCCTTTGCGATCATGCTATAGGCCAGAGATCACCGTGCACTTATCTGCTTCATAACTTACCTCAGCATTTTAGCAAAGAGAGACAAAACCTGAAGGCTTTCTTAAAATTTATAATGCGCCTGCCTTAGAGTTACGTAAAAATTAAGCTGATGCAAAGGATTCGCACGATATGAAGCTTCTTCCGATGTTAAGGTACGCTTATGCAGCTGGTATATACGGCTTACCATTTTTAGGGTCCGTAAAGCTGCCGCTATTAGAGTGTAGGCATTTGTTGCTTGGTGAGTTCAAGCAAAATTAGAGGGAGGAGAAGGGCGGCAAATAAGCAGTTACGAGGTTAGATAAGAAGATGGGATGTCCACTGTGATGTTAATGCGTTGTTCGTTATCATTGTGCACCAACGGAGAAAACTATGCAAGAAAACCATTTTAGATTGACTTCGACTTCCCTTGAAACATGTCAAGCTATGAGCCGTGTATTTTTGTCCCCCAGCGTGGTACTTGTAGGAAAGTAGAGCGTCAGTCTTTTTGAGGATGGTCTTTGGAGTAGCCAACTAAACAAGTTCAGTGTGATTGTTGCTAGAAATACGTACAAATGAAGTCCTCTTTCGGTTGGTCTGTTAGCCCGTAGCTAGAAGACAGAAGGGATAATAGGGTGGAGAAAGGTGGCGAATTCCACAATGCGGGCACGTAACTCATTAGGGGTGCACACCAAAGGAGGATGTAAACTCTGGAACCTGTCTAGTTCTGCAATGGCGTTTTCTACCTTAGGTTAGATTTTTCTTGACTTTTTTTGTGTCATTGTAATGTCGCTGCTAAGAGCTACGCTTCAACACCTCCATGCATAGCGCTCTTGACAGATGATTAACTTTTGATGGTTATAGATCCAAACGCTCTTCCATATTTATTTCAAAATATCGTTCAATAGATGTATAATTGGCTCATTGATAAAGATTTCCGTTTTCTCTACTTAGAGGCAATGAGAGGGTGGTTCTGACCAAGCGGGCTCATTGCTCAGTGCAAACAAAAATGGAGAATCCTTTGAATACTACTTCTAGAAGTCATGCTTAAAAGTTGGCCATTCCAGATTGAGCGAGCTGGTTAACACGAAAATGCCACATTACTACTTGACTCACCTTCCTGTAGCGGTGTGTCACAGGTCTGCTGCTTCTCAATGGTGATTCTGCAAGGATATGTATGTTAGGCACGTTGGAGGGCTGGGAGCTTTAAATATTGCAGTTCCTGGACATGCTTGAACACCACGGTTTATTTTATCCTTCTGAATGAAGGCGATAGGATTGAAACCCACGTGCCGGCTAGAAAATGGCTTGTGTAGGCCCATTAACGTCCAGAATTTGACAAGTGTTTACAGAAGATGCACATCTTACATTTCTGCTCACTGCAGCCGCAGCTGGAACACTCTATCGCGCATCCACTAAAGAATTAGGCATTCTAAGGACAAGTTATAAGCCTCTGTGTAGATTCAATTAGGCTGGAAATACGGGTATTGCAAGCAAAGGCCTACATTCTTTTAGTATTATTTCTGGGTGGATGAGAGAGATAGGTTTTCCAGACCAAAATTTGTACCCCTTTACCCTAACTACTTTAACAGGCAGGCCTCGTACGTTTGTAGTCATGTTGGTCCTTATATTTGGAGTCTTATGCCTCCCTAGGGGCAAAGTCTTTGTCGCAATTTTTAACGCATTCCAAACAGTTGCCTATGCGCTGCCTTCCATTTTCTGTAGAAATTTTATAAGAGGAAACTATTAGCATCGAAGCAGAGATATCCTGTAGTTGCGTCAAATGTGAGAGAAGTAACTAGTCCAAGTGTGCTCCTTATGCATTATAGTGCAAGGTAGATTGAGGATTTGGTCCTTTCAGCTTCCGAATTTCGGCTGCTTATGTTGGTAAGCTAAGTGCCCTTTTAAAAATGTGAGAAATAGTTAATCTTTTAGAGAATAAGTACCGTTTTGTAGCAATAGCCTATATTTTTTAGGACGGATTCACAGACCAGAAACACACCGCAAGCAGTACAGTACCGAATATAACTTCACGAATAGAAGAGTATATTATGCATGCAACCGAAGGGATTTTAATGCATTGCCTAATCTTCTCAGGCGAATCCCATCTTTTTAGCAATTGGGTTGTGGCATTGCAGTAGGAAAATAACAATGCACTTCCGTATAGGTTTTCTTATCTCCCTAGCATTGTATTATGCTTATTTAAATGACAACAAGAACGTCAGTGATTGCACGGGGTGGTAATTTCTGATCCTCGTCACACTACGGGGTTACGCTACGTCGTACCGTGGTGGCTCACGAACTGGTAACGGCTGCAGTACACGCCGTGCTACTACTATACTTTATCGCATTTTTTTGTCTACACTTCTCTTTATTTCACTCCCTGCTTTAAATCCATCAACCTTATTTACTGCACGTTTGCTACATTCCACACAATGAAGTAGATAGAAGCAAATATTTCAATCTGCTTAATTTTTCCGGATTGTTTCTTTAAATTTTACATACACGCCTTGGCTGTACTCACAGTATCAGCAGCTGCAGGCAAATTTTACGCACAAACGTTAAAATGACACATTTATTCTTGTGGGGTTAAAATCAAAGTAGCTACAGACCTGATGGTCTCTTGCCTACTACGTCGTCTAAAGTTAGTCAGCTTAAAGATTAATGATTTCGTCTTGGCGAATTACGACGCAACTGATCTACACTATTTTTTGGAAGGAAACGAAGTTGATTGTCACATCGCAACAAAATCAGATTTGATATCAAAATTAAGACTTTTCTCACAGAAAAAGGAAGGTGTTGATTAGCTTCGAGAGGTTGAGAGTAGCCGATTCATTAGACAAACAGTAATACTCAATTTGTATAGGACTGGAAAAACAATGTTTTCGCAAGCCAAGGCCCTTTTGCGCTTAGGTTATATGAATAAGCAAGCATCGCTGCGTGTTTCATGAAAAACGTCGAGTAAATCAAATTGGCCCGAAAAGTTTCACCCGGATTGACTGCATGCAAATCCCTTTGGCGGTACTTAAAAATGTCATGGAATGATGCTAACACGAATGCACAGTTTAGGTAAGAAAATAAATCAATTTGATTAGGGATTATTGTGTTTATCATTTTTCTTTTAGGAAGCATTTTTGATACCCAAAGAGAGCGAGTTAGTAGAAAAAATAGGCTGCATGAGACGAATCTGACTCAGCGGAGGTGTAGTGTCGCTACTCCAATTTCTTGCTTTCTAAGCGACTTCAAGTAGAAAGCAGTGGAGCATGATACCATGTGATTAATAAAAGAATTAACAAGATGCATACTGAGATCTGGTAATTAAGGAACCATTTGGTTTTAATAATGAGACCATTAGAGCTGCAAAGAAGGCCAAAGCTAGTATGGGAGTACAGACTGATGATCTACATGTTTTGATCAAAGCTCTGGCTTAGCATCATTTTTGGAGGGGGTAAAGAGATGTGCAGCAACCAAAATGCTGTGAAGTCAAAGCTTGTGCTCTCGAACGGACTAGAAAAAAGTGGTAATGCTCAGTTCCATGGCTATGGTGCAAACAATTTAGAATAATCGTATTTGGTCCACGCTAAAATGCCACCAAGACCTTGAAACGGTGACCAGAAATCACGAAAGATGCGTGAACATGACGCAATCAAATAATCTGCATTCAACTTTCATTCCATCTACTCTGATCTATCCACGCTGAAGTCCCTCAACTCCTATGACTACAAGCCCACCTACGCGCAGGATAAATTCACTAGTTCCGATCATGCTAGCTCGCCACTCGATGTACCAGGGGACTTGATTTACTTTACAATGCCACTTGCATATTATGCTTAATCAATTGCACCTAAATAATATTTATCAATCCACGCATGCTTTTACTAGTGCAACATTGATCGGTTCCAATGCTTAATTCCCCTCCAGGCTCTGTAGTATGCAGAAATCTACGCTTCCGACCGCAATGAAGTGATGAAAACCTTGCTCCATTTGTACTTCATGGATATTTGTGTGCCATGCATTGTTACTGTGAATAAATCGTTTCCATGTTTGCATAGTACACGTTTAAGTCGTCCTGCATGCAAAATGTCTTATTATCTCTTCGGAATCATCTGCTCAGAGAGGAATTGGACAGTGGTATCGCGTTCAATTACTAATGTAGTCCCAATCGCCTCCTTCGGTACCTTATTTGCTTAGCATTAAAGAATAGCTCCTCCTCACAAACAGCAGAATATTAAAATTTCTTTAATTTGAAAAGGCTGATGGGTATGCATCTAAATAAAGGGGAAGCATTATAGTAACATTAAATTATTAACTAGCTTGTTTGCTTTTGTACTTGAAATTAAATTCGCGGAGGCATCTTCACAAACGAGCCGAAGGAGTGCGTAAGTGAGTAAATGGGTTAATGTGTAGGGATGTATCGAATGCTTTTAGTGACACTACGATATTGTTTCGCATCTCTGCAGTTTGTCTGTTAATGTAAGTGCTTCTCCTTCTTTTTCATTGCCGAGCATTCCTTTTTTTACACATTTATACGATCGTACTCGGTTCCTATTCTTCAACCTAGTCGAGATAGCCCTGCTCCCACCAACCAATAATTCAGTGCAGATCTGTAATTTTGGCTCATGTGAATGAAAAAAATTTGCGCATTTGTCCGCGCAACAAATATGTTTACGGACTGGGATGATTAGCAGTTTCAGCTTTTGGAACTTGCAGCGCCAGGAGATCATGCAAAATAGAACTTTTATTGAAAACTGTTGGTCAGACTGCTTGTTTTTCAGTAGAGATGAAGTCATGCCTGAGATAAGTTACTTTTTTGAGCTGCAGACTGTAAACACTAAGAGAGCAATAACTTGAAATGCTCTCAATGCTCTATGCATCCTTTTCTTTTGCTTACCTCCATCCTATTTGTCCACACATTTATCTAATAGCAGAACGTTTTGTATTATGCCACATTTAACACAGTCACGGATCAAATCCCAGGCAAAATTAAAGTACGCTATTTCGTGCTAAGCACTGTCAAGTTCTCCACAGCAATCTCCTAATGGCACTCTTCCTTCCATATCGCCAGACACTTCTACCTTAATACGAGCCTAGTGAATTCAGCTCATTTTTCTTGGTTGTTCATTCTTTTAAGCTCATTCAAAACACGATTTTCATAAAGTCAAACTTCTTGTGATTTTCATTTTACATGGTAACGTTTACCTGTGATTTATACCTGTCAACCGTCCTACCGTCCTTTTGACAATCGTTACTATTCATTCCTGCCTAATTGGAGCATTTACATTAATCCCTTATTATCCATAGGCAGTATTCATAGTACGGGGGACCCAGCGATGTGCATAACGAAATCAGCCAATGACCTCACAATTTGCTGGCACATACTAATGTAGGTTGTGCCAAATCGGTGATAATACCATCAGATTTGCTACCTCTCCCTAGTCGCGTTGCAATTTGTGCAAACCACTTATTTATTAACCTAAGAAAACGTGATCTTAAGGGGTGCAATCAACCGTCACTTGGCACGTGATTACTCTCATTTTTTACCACATTTAATTGTGAGTGCAATAAACAAAAAGTTCCTCTTGCCGTTACTACTCAAAGATTCACTTTGTCAATGCAATGGAGTCTAAATCGCAGGATTAAACTATACGAGTTCATTTTAGCCAAGAATTTTGCTCGAATAAATGAATGTTTGTGCAATCTTGAGTCGTTGCAGCTGCAGCACTCAAAGGCACTAATTGTTTATCGAAACCACCTACAAAATCATCACGCCTTTACTCTTGGCATCAAATATCTTTATTACTAAATAAGAGATTATCATAGACAGTGACCGGACCACTGCAGAGCACTAAGTTAATATCATTCGCACACAATCTTCGCTTTTCCGTTGCATGTGAGAAATTATTGGAAGATACTGAGTGCCTAAGAGCAGGGAAGTAGAAGGAGATGGATTGACCTTAGTCAACGAAATCTCATCCTCTATGTTAAAGGCTAAATTTATGAGAGAACATAATTTGAAGAACGATATGGAGATGCAAGCGTTCCCAGTGAACTGGAATCACATGCCTGTGTAGCTCAAAGTTTAACCAAACACGCGACTACAGCCCCCCTGCGTTCTAATAACATTTTAGCAACTAAGCGGTGCTATCTTACCCTTAAAGGATATATACACAGACTCAAGTGAAACCGGTAGCCATGCGCTCAAAATTAGATGCAAATTTTATATTTAATGCTGCTTTTCAAGCTGGTCAGTGTTACTTGTAAAGTTGGGTTCCTGCTACATCAACAAGAAAGTGAAGTGAAAATGTGAAGATTCACAATGCGCAGGAATGGCTGCGACATAAAAATAGGGTTGTGCGCCATCATTACGTAACTGCGGTAAAAGTTGCGGGAGCATATAAAATGTAGTAATTGAGTCGATTTTCATCATGTGACTGCTGATAAAGTGGCGAGAGCACAGAATTTCGGTTTGTGCCGATCTTAATGGTGCGTCCGCAGATGATGTCCGAGAGCATAGAATTTGTAGTTACTATGTAGATCTACATAATGTGACCGCAGTTGAATTGGCGATAGCGGAGAAGTTGTCGTTAGTATATCAATTTTCCTCCTGTTCCTGCATGATGCAAGATGCAAGGCGATACACATCAGGCTAATTCTCTTCTCTCGCCACTTCAACTGCAGTCGCATAATAGCATTCATACACCAGAGTTAAATTCCCATTTCCTGTTTCATTAACTGCATCCGCTTTGCCAGTCTGTACACCACATTCAAGTTCTCCTCCTACATCCTGATTTCCTGGTTCTAGTGTCACAAAGTAATTGGATGGCTGTAACTTTAAATCGTGGTAGTAAGTGGAGGTATTTAATCATGACCATCTTTACAAGGGGCTCTTCTTCGTTCTGCAATAGATTATCAGCTCCCATTGCTATATGAATATGATACGCCACACTCCAAAATGCATTAGTTTTGCGGTGGCTTACCGTGTTTGGCAAAATACTTATAGGAGACCTCCGGAATGAAACACTGATACTTTGTAGCAAGAAGGGCGATGGAGGGAGAGCAGAATACGTGCTTCGGTTGGAATTGGAAAAAGGGCGAGAAGTAAAAGTTAGGTGTATGCGTTTTATTAAAGTCGTATGAAAAAGCAAAAATGATGGGTTAATGGGTTGTTGAATGGATGAATGGATGGAGGAGAGAGTGAGGTCGCAGCGATGAGAGAGAGTGATAGGACGATGGAAGCTTCGGCCACAAAGACAGAAAATAAAAAGGCCTTGCATTCTTTCGGCTATGAAGTATTAAGTTGCAAACATTGAGCCAGTCCGTCTTGATAGTAGTCAGGTGTCTGTGTGACTTTTTTCCCATCCAAATGTCAACTTATTCTTAATGCTCAATTTTTCTGTCAACTGGATTATCGCCTTCAACTTTAATTTTGTGGTAGTAATGCTAGTATTATTTCCACCTAACTGATCGTCTATTTCAGTTGTCGCCTCTCTGGCCTATTAAATCTTCATCTTTTGTTCAATGTAAACTCCCCATCCCTACGGAATGGGAGTGTGATGCAATAAAGACAATAGTCAACTATATGTCGGCAAATAAACACAGCGATTCTATCTTTAAATTCCTGTTGCTGTAGCGTCAGCGCAATCGTCAAACCTAAGATCTCGCCACAGGAGCACACTCGACGTACACGCAGGCAAAGGTTTTCTTCATAAATGGGCATTATCGTTGCGTCTCTAACGGCGTTCCCCTTTATTTTAATTATTCTTACCACTTGCGAGGCAGCTGCCTCCTCGTCCTTATATTCCCACTGTCAATGAGTGGTCAATTGAGCCTGTCGCTGAAGTACTGATCGTTCGCACTGCGCGTGAAAACGACGACGCCCCTGCTAATTGTTCTCCTGCCAGTGCTGCCTACATGGTGCCCATTAGCAAGATTATCCTCTTGTTGATGTAGGCAGCTCTAATAAAGAAAAGGGGTTAATGCAATTAAAGTTAGCATTAAGTTGCTTTGTTTCGCTACAAGTAATCCCGGCTTCTGCTGGTTTTTTTATGCTGCGGCAGCACTGCCATCCCCTGATGAACGCCGTCCTTAGAATTAACTAAGCATTAAATCCAATACGAATAAAAAAACACTTGCAGCTGATTGGCTTAGCGAAGGCGAGCCGAGACGGTGGTTAGGTTACCTTGTGGGCCATTATCATTTTCATTTCTCACGGCAGAATCCAATCATGCGCATTTGATAACAGCACAGTAGAGCACGGATAGCAACGAAGCAAGTAAAAAGGGGAATAATTTGCAGTCATTTTGCATTGGTGTTAAATGGTATGAGCTTTTGTTTTCGCATTAGGCTTCCTACATATTCTTGACGCAGTGGTGCAATCAGACGTATGCAAGTCTCCTCAGTCGGCATCATAAATCTTCTATTAGTTTATTTGTAATCCCTAAAAACATTTAATCTAATGGACTTATATCACTTCAGTCCTGCTTCGTATCAGCATAATACAATCAGGGCTATTGAAAGCAATGAATGTAGGTCTGTCTTAAATAAGATAGATATTGAAAGGTTGCTTTTAACCAGTCTCTTCTCCACCCACGTCAAGTCTCTGTATTACTTATGTGCATTAGCAAATAGGGTCGAGCACATTGAAGAGGCTTGTTGCTGTTAGGCCAGTGTTCCTACGGCTAACAATGGCGATACGCTATAGTCAAAACAATCTCTCGTCTTCCCGATGCGGCTCTTAAACAGAACAAAGCGCCTGATACGGTCTGAATGCAAAGACTGATTACCGAAGATTAGGTTAAATATCCCATAATCTAAATAAAAATTAAGACTTTAGAGCAATCGACTCGTGATTTTCTTTTAGGACTAATAAACACGTGGTAATAGACCTTGGAAGTTGATCAGAAGGATGAGCAAGGAGGAAGCTCGAGAGAGGTGAGGGGTCATCATAGCTCCCGATATCGGGAAAAAACTACTTCAGACTCTTATCTCTGCACCGTGACAGATAAACTGTTTTTCGGGTCTTCTTAGTAACCCTAAGCCCTACTGTACGCAGAACACATATAGCCTCCGTGTATTGTCTTCTTTCATTTTCGAGGCAACACCAGGACGTACCTGATTATGTACAAGCAAAACAAAAATAGTTCTTCGTCCGAAATATTGTTTCTAGACTCACTTTACATGGTTTTTCCATCGTATTCTATTTATGCATGACAATACGGCAAGATAGGTAGGGCGTCATCTTGCTTGTGGTAGTACCCTACTTAAGAGCAATTAAAGTGCGATGCAATTAGAATCCTATCTTCCTTTATTTAGGTAGTGCACACAAAAAGTGAAGACAGCATTCTTATTGCATGGCATTTACATTGATCTTAAGTAGAGTAATAAAATTCGTGTACACAAAAATGAATAGGTCAGACGCTATTGTTTTAAGCGTTTCCGAGCACTTTGTGCGTTCATTTTAAGCGTAATGGGGAAGAAAATCATTGTTAGTCTAATGGGGCTAAAATGATATGTTTATTGCATTAATTCTAGTAAACTAATATCCATCGGAAGTCTGTACAGGATGCAAGTGTCTGAGACACCTTGTAGTGAATGCTGACAGGCGTTTATGGTGCACATCTTGGTTGAGACCTATACTCATAGCATTTAAATGGCCATTATTAAGTGCACCCAGTAAATTAGTGATTAATCACGGAGGTTGCTTACAGAAAAGCCATCCTGATGCGTCGGATCCAAGACTAGCCGCTTCCTAGAGAGGATCCAACAGGTAAAGCTTCGCCTAACGTTGATCGACTTGCTCAGTGACAACTTGCGGTTCAATTGTCTGTTAAAGCTGCCTACTGCAATGTAGATTTGGCACAGTATCTCGGTCTCAGCAGGTCAGCAAGCAGTCGTTATTATTTCTTATGCTTTAGGCATTTGACTCTGGCATGATCACCACTTTTACCTTCGAGCTTTAAAAAGCGGCCCTATCTGTGACTTAATCTGACAAACCTTGCTTTGTATTCGGTATTAACTTTTGTAGGGGGCGATTAAAGCACGATTACCAGATTATTCAACTGTCAAAAATCACGCGTATGCAGATGCCAAAGCATAAGCCTTTCGCAGTGATGGGCGGTGGTTTCTTATTTATACAAATTCCGTTTNTCCATTAGATATGAGTCGACAAATGAACGCCAACATCTTTTTAGGGTAGTAATAATCGGTTTTTGATGTGAAAGTAGTAAACTCTGGTTTTTGCTCTGGGTTTATTAAATTGCAAATAAATTATGGCTATCTAGCCATTCTATTAGTTGTAGGGGCATAAATGCCAAGGATGGAAAGACTACTTCCGTGCCGTTGGCACTCGGGTCCGCCGCAGTTACGACAGGCACAAACCAGTGAATGCGGACTAACTCATTCTAACAATTTCATCAACTGCCTTCATCGCCTCAATCATCCACGTGCCATTGCGTATGCGTGCAGTTTGCCCAGCTTCAGACATTTTCACCCGTAAAATGGAGGTAGTTTCAAAAAGGCACAACTCGCCATGCTTTGTTCAAGCCACGGCAAACTATGAGAAGTTTGGCTTCGTTTCCTTGACCCATGTGATCGGCATTTTTAGACCACCAACATTTAGTCTCAGCCTCATTTTAACCATGTTGTCCATTTATTTGTTGAGTATTTGGTTGATGCAACAACTAGACGTAGATGCATTGCACAGCATATGTGGGGTGCAATGAACACATCAAAATCGTCACAGCTATACGCATGCCTTGCATTGCGTTGACGT
>JADWOT020001149.1:0-84000 GCA_036345935.2 Taenia hydatigena | reverse complement strand
AATACTCTTGAATTTTGTTAGAGTACTTGTGAGCCATTTCTAAGCATTATGAGATTGTGAACTATTTTGTCAGGTATTTGATAATGTGAGATTGGATTTGCACACCCATTCCAGTTCCAAAATACAATGAAAGGGCTTAAGTGACGAAGGTTAAAGTAGTTAATGGGTATGCATTGACAAACGCCTATGCATCTGCAAGACTGATGCGACGGAAAATAGATGCACGAAAGTCGGTCATGGAAGTGGCACAGCATGTCGAGAGGTGGTAGCACTAGAAGGTAGAGGGAAGGATTCGTAATTTTAATTATTAAAGAGCATCGTATTTGTCTAAAATGGAAATAGTGATGAGGTGGATTTGTGCGGCAGTGTGTTATAAACTCTTGGATTAAGGGAAGAAAGACAACAACCATTAGGACGGCACATTTCTTAAGAATACGATTTATATTTCGTTTTTTAGTCTGATAATCGACCTCACCGCAGCTGTTACTGTTGCTTAAAGCATTCGCACCATAATGGTAGCTTAATAAGAGGAAAGGAGTAGTGCGATGATGTGACTGCACCGCGTTCCCCTCACCTAGTCATCCGTTCATAGAAACCGCCAACAGTGCTAAACTGCATTCTTGCAAGATTACTCGCATTGTGTTTGGTCAGTGAAGGACAAACAAATAAGCGCAATGCTTGTTCCATGGGCTCTTTTAATCCACGGATAAAATTGTGGTGCCAAAAGTGTAAAAGCAGAGAGATCATGAGATGGCAGTGATATGGAGTTCATCTGCATCCACTTCTCGTGGCTACAGCAAATGACATGTTAGATAAAAATGAAGCAGAACAATCACAGCTCCTAATTTCGCAAACAGACTATCAATGCATTGTCCAGCCAACCGTCAGCTGCTGAAATCCCTTATGTATACTTGTATCACAGATTGTTTAGATCAGGTTTTCTACACCCATTTTTAGATATGCCAAGGATTCTACCTAGATAATCAAAATAGTGGCCTAGGAGTAGATGCCTTCATTATGATGAATATCAGAAATGGTAAATGCAGTGAATATTTATAAGGATTTCACTGAGAATAAACGAAAATCGCAAGATGGGCAAACAGTCCAAGCACTAAGATGAACATAAAAAGACGTTGTAATAGAAGCATGCCTCTTGCCATTGTCATTGACTTCACCGTTGACATGCGTGGAGATCAAGCAGCAGCACGTGTTGCGAGTGACATGGTATTCTGTCAGATTAACAATACATTAGTGTTAACAGCAAAGCAACTTTTAAAACGTAAGAGCCTTATTTCTAGGATTTAGCGAGAAGTCTTTCATACGGTTTACCAGAACATTATCTATGATCCAAAATACTTGATAGCTGCTTGTTACGCGTTCAATATTTGAGCTACTAACAAGCGTTCATGCTGAATATTAATTTGCAAATCCTGGTTGGCAAATTTCACGTGTTACTGTTTCCTTGTAGAGCAGCTCTTAACACGGTCGCGAATGTAATCGCGGCCTCTAATATTGTAAAAGCTCCCAATTCTTGAATTCCACAGCCGGCGAATATGCTAGTGATAAAATTTTTGTGTAATATTTTGGGTGGTAAGTGCATAAAGCCTGGAAATATAAAGTTCGCTTCACCTCTCCTAGCGACGCTTCGAACTTTATCATCTCGACTAATAGCCTCTGTTAAGACGCAGATGGCGAGTAAAGGAAAGGGTCCACTGGGTGGGAGAATAGGTCTAATCCACAGGTCGCAGTCTTCTAACCGGCCGCTTTGGGACAGTTCTGGTGCTCGTGAGTCACCACTTTATCGTCAGTTTGTCCGCTGAATAAATAGTATATGAAAACTAGTGTTGCACTCCCTGAAATAACGCACACTCCTCTGATGGACAAGAATTTGTTGCTGTAAATTTGATCTACAGGCAAAGAACGATTCTCGTCGCCACTTCTTACTTCACTGACGGACTGTACACGCTTTCAGTGTCTGAACTGGCAAAGTGCTCAAATAAGGCTGGAACATAAATAGCTCTAAACTGCATCCCGCCTAGCCATTGAAGCCGCCATGCTTCTAAGTAATTATATTTTTACTCCGGAAGACTCAAGCAAACATGCGGTCCTAATTAAACTGACCTTAAAACACGCGACTTATCCGAGGCCGTTTTCAGAAAATTCATTCAACCGACTAGAAGGGTTATTGCATAGCCCAGCAATTTGAAAACTCAGCTACTGGGTTGGCATTTAAAGTCGTAGTCGACGCATAGATAGAAAATATTTAAACAAGACAAATGGGTTTATAAAGCGCAAATAGACGGGCGGCTATAGGGACAGGGAAGAAAATGACAAGAAACGGCTGGTTGTTAATAATAATGTTTAGGTGCATTGGGAACAGGAGAAAGCTGACATAAGTAGAGGTACTTTAGGTCCACGCGGCAACTGAAATTGTAGCTAATTGGATTGCGCATTGCTTCTTTGTAAGCATTGAAAATCCAAATAATAGAGAAAACCTCCGGCATGGTTTCTTAACGTTTCCCACTTCGATGGGTTATTTGTTGATGGTTGCATCCCAACTTCAGAGCGCCTCCATATAATGGTGCCGAGTCGTGCGAAGCTTGTGGAGTACATTCTATTAACTTTCCGAAACTGTAGCAGGTTACCTTGTCATTTCAGCCAATTACTTTCCGTTTGTTTGTGGTTTAGTGCACCTTGCCGTTTGTTTGTTGGTCGCTGAGGGTTTTAGCTTGTACGATATTCTAAATCACTGGTGAGTAAGTCCGTGCCAGTAAATTAGTGTACCGGTTCCTCACTAACGCCGTAATATGCTAAAGTGGCTTGGAAAACGTGAAACTCACTTCCCTGCAGATGGGCTAAGAGGTCATTAGCACAACCGGAAGCGTAAGCGCGGCCTCCATGGACTGAATTTCTTACGTGGATGAACAAACTCATTACGAGACATTTTGTTCCCAACGAAATGGTCTTTTTGACCAAAGTCTCAGACAAAATTATGTAGGTGTGGAATTATCCTCAGTAACGAATGTGGAACCGCTCTGTGCAGCAGCAAACACTGGGCTTCTTCATACCATGGTAAGACCTTCACTCTTAAGTCGTTGTAGCACCGACATTGATGCGTATGCATAGAAATTCAATTTCCTCTTACTGAAGGCTTAACTAATTACATCTCTACACTGCATAACACAATGACATGGCTTATGGCACAATCAACTGATTGAGCTGCATCCAAGGCTAGCTGAACCTTCTCCAATCACACACAAATTCTGCATGTGCTTTTAATCTTCCATTAGTCTCACGTGTACTTAAACCCTTACTTCAAATTCGTCTGGGCATAAAGGCTAGCAAATTTACGAGTATAGGCCTGACCTTAACGCTTTTACCTCCTCCCACCAACTCCACCCACTCTCATTACCAAATTACCTACTTTTGGATTCTGGGCGACTTGGAGAAATTTGTTTTTACGATTTAAATGCCTCCTGTGAGCGTCGTGGACAGGCTTAGCCAGCTTCACATATTATTTACATACGGTCCAAGGTAACTCCTTTAAATTCCGCAAGTAGAGGAAAAGAAGAAGGAATAAATAGGTGGATGGGTAATTCAAAAGTAGAGATAGGGTCGTGCCGGTCATGAGATTCAAAGATAGACGAGGATGCCAGTAGGCCCAGACAGACGATTCTGACATTGCTGCCTCGTTTAGTCTTTGATTTTACCTTTACAGATTGGCTAACTAAATAAGCAAAAAAGAACAAGAGAGCAAATAGGCAAGCAAACGCAAAACGATTAACGTTCCCACCATGTCTGTCATCTGTGTGCGAATTTTGGCACAAAAACTGGCCACAGTTGTCAGGGTGAAGTCCGCAACCATACTCCGTACAAATCATTGTGTCATAGTATTGGAAACTCTATGTTTCCGCTGAAGAAAAACATGAAAGCATAGGTAGTGATTCCTATGGTAAGCAGGGCCGCTAATTTGGAGACTGCGGCTGCTGAAGTGAAAGCCAGGATGGATTGTTCGAGGACATTTATGACTTCATGCAGCATCAAGCCAGAGAAAGCTTTAGTGAACTATTCTAGAGTTATGTTTGCTTTGCTGGTAACCAAAATATAACTATCACAACTTGCGGTTATGCCAGCATGGCATAATCCGCTCCCACACTTCCCCTATTTTATCATCATCATAATAATCATAATCATCTGCGTGTGCCTTTACACTGCATTCCCAACTCACGCTATCCCCCCTATTTGTCTTTTAATGATAATGTTTCCAGACCTTCCTGTCCAGCATTACAAATGTCCTGCACTTTTAGCCTTTATATTAAACTCATTTTTTTTTTAAATTTCTCCGCTTCTCTGCTTACTTCTCCATACATTCTCGCTGCTTGCGGCTCACGCGCCACTCCACGTCTGCCTACATTCGAAAGCGTACGAATTTCCAACGGGTACGGCCGCATAATGTAGGGCATTACGTGCACCTGCAGGCTTGTTGGCCACTTGAAGGCAGTTAAGGGCGTTACCGTTACCAGGTTTGTTCACTTACGACCATTTAAATGTTTTTTGGCTGTTACTCTCGAGCGGTAATCCGCAGACCTAGAGAAAATAAAGACTTCTTAAGGGCCGATAAGGAGGGACAGAACAGAAATACAGATCTATATAAAGTTTGAAGTCAAGAACTAGAGCAACTACTCAAAAGGTTGCAACCGAAAAACGTAGGAAAGAAATCAATGTTAGCAGGTGAAGGCGTCGTTCTGATCAGGTAACGAATCATTTGAGGCACACACACTGGCTAAAATTTAAGGTCAAACGTGTCAGCAGCGATTAAGAGAGCCTAGGATTTTGTTGTGTCCCCTTTCACAAAGTACAAACTCTATTCAGTTACAATTCTAAGGTTGTTAAAATTAGAATGCACTTCTACTTGCTTCAGCTCACTTAATTGTCGATGTCTCTGTAGTTGTTAAGTTAATGAATTGTATTCAAAACTCTATTTTGTTCCATACAGCTATAATTGTCTCGCATTAGAACTTTAGCGTACTGGTTAGGCATCTATACTCTCATGATCAGCTTCAGTGAAGTAGATTGGGAAATGCGGTTCTCCATTGTCTGCCCTTCATAGATTTCGATCACAATCATTTATCCTCGGCTAATTTGTAGAACAGTAGAATCAGTAGTAAACATTTAATTTTTTAGATTTATGAATGCGGATTAAGCTGGCACAAATCGTTAGTCCCAAATGGTTTCATTATTGTAAGCAATACAACCACTGGAGCATTGTAAGTGATCTGTTCGATACTTTGGATGCCTCGAGAAACATGGTCACCTACTAAAGGACAACTTGGCACATTAACCACAATGCTCTCTGATCCCATTGCGGTAGTGCACTAACTTTTGGCGTCGGTGCGCTCTTTTTAGGATTTCGGAGAAAAGGAATCAGATTATTACGCAGTCTACTGACTAGCTGCTCTGACCACACCCAAATGTCCTCTGATTAATCCCCAGGATTGGCCTTGCTACGGTCAAATTATCTATTTCCGTACCATATTATTCTTGAATAAAATTATGTGGCACATAAAACGTTAGACTTTCCATTTATAGGAATATTTGAATTATCATTAGGTGTGCATTTTTAATGCTAGGCCCACATTCAGGAAACTTGAAGATAACGAATGCATTGCAGCGGCTACACAAGTAGCCGACACCTCAATCCCAAATTTCGCAGTTTCGTCGTATACCACTTTAGTGATAAATGATTTATCCTTCCTTCGTAATGTTTGTGAGACTCTGAGCAAAGTCCTGAATAGACGGTGCTAGACACCTGTTACCAATGCGGTTTCTGAACGATCATCTTTGTGTGGCAATTTCCGCTAAAATCTTTTGTATTTAAGGTTTATCAAAATGTCATTCAAATTTTCGACGCATCCACCAAACATTTCCTAATGCCGACGATTAGATTTCTGGCATGATTGCCGGATACGAAGACAGTGCATAACGATCCAAAGTAAAGAGCATTTCGTTATCAGTTGCAATTAGTACGGGCGACAGAACATCGGGTACGCTGATGCATCGAAACAATCGCGGCGATTCCTCGAAAGGGTAAAAACCAAAATGAACGAAACAAATAAGTTAATTATGCAAGTAACGAGACATATTCACAGAACATGGGTTAGAATTTGTTAAGTTGTACTGGTCAGTCGATAGGATTTACGGTGGGAGTGGTGTATAATATAGTTGGAAAGACCGAGTAGAGATGCAGAAGAGTGGCGAAATCGGTATTAGGGGGAGTCATGCTGACGCGATAGTGCGTGGCGAATTTGGGATAGAGGGACTTGACCAAAACGCAATGAATGGAAGTTGCCAACGGGAAGACCCAGGAATCGAACCGGTGTGGCCTAATGGATAGGGCGTTTGCCTCCTAAGTAGAAGATTACGGGTTCGGGTCCCGTCACCGGTGCTTTGCTGGCGACTTCACTAATATAGTGGTGACGTTGGTGAGGATTTCGTAATAAGTGATGCAATATGTTGAATTCAACACCTTTTTCTCTCCAAACCTTCTCATTCCGTGAGCGGGCTCAGATTATACTGCATGCGTGTTCAAATGCACGCAGCCTATAAAGGCATGTAAAATGACAGAAGTTATGAAGCTGACCGTATGTGACAGTATTGCCTGCAAAAATTTGACCTCGAATAGGATAAATATGAATCACCAGTGTTAACAAAAGACCATAAATTGCCTAGATTGACAATCGCCTATTGTTTCATCAATCAATTGGTCCCTTGTATTCCGGTGGTTCGTCAGCCGACTATAGGTAGATGTTTATTACAAATCAGTTGAGCAGGACGCATTAGAGTGGATTGGAGACGAGCTAGATGCATGTTAACAGCTCCTCGGAGATGTTGGTTGGAAGTGTAGACGCAGAATAATAACGCATTTGTAGGCCCAATCTGTCTAAAGGTAGGACTCGCAACCTAATTGCTTGATATTACGAATTTGAATTAAGAACACCATCTCCTTTGACGTATTTCTCCCCCCGTCAATAATGACTGCAATAATTAGTATCCGACGGGCGTCAGAAGCCCCAAGTTGTATAGTGATTCTCCCTTGCAGAAGTGCATAGGGTCTATCGGATGGGTTATACAGTCACAGAAGTAATATCCATACCCATTCTCTAAAAATCGCATTCGGCTGATAATACAATTCATACCTATAGCACAGCTACACTCACTTATGAAAGCAGGATGCCTATACGTTGGATGCTTATTTTTTGGGCATTGATTAACAAATGCTACTTTCGGTGCTTTTAACCGAAACATGCGTTCCTAGTGCGACATCGCATGGAGCAAATGCCTATGGTTAGACGAGCATGTTTAATTCTGTAAAGTTGGCTGTGATCAAATGTGGATAAAAAGAACTGCACTCACTGAATTGCAATTATCGACTCATCCTCAGCCATCAGGGCAGGTCGCGCGTACCTACGCTTTGAATTCTTAGAGAAGTTAGAGCGCTCTATTAAGACCGATTGCAATCAGTAAGCGGAATTCATGAGCGCACTTAAATTTTGTCTGCTGATTACATTTGCTCCTGGATGATTAGGAGCTTGAGGCTAGCATTGAGAAGAAAAAAGGCAAGGTTTGGTGGCCAGAAGTTAGCCAAATGGGAAGAGCAAGCAGGTAATTCTAATAATAGTGCTATCATTAAAACGTTTCTTTAAAAAGACGAGGTGGGAAACATTGCATTTCTATTAGGAAACATTTGAATGCTTAAGTCTAACCAAACGGTCAGATTTGCCACTTATGCCGGCGCTAAGGGAGTCAAAATTTTAATTGGAGAAGGGAAGGAACTGATGTTGCATTATTGGCTCCTATCAACACACTATGGTTTTCCATTAACATTGTTCATCACTGTTTTTGGTTTTGACGAGATTTGGAATAAAGTACAAAAACCTAGTAGAGGGATGTTTCAACATGAATATAAGCGATTAATAAATGTAAACGCAACAGTTGAAACGCAAAAGCACTTGAAAACAAGGCAAGTAATCTGTGTGCAAACAAGCAAAGGGTTCAGGGAAAGCTATGGGGAGATTAACACAGGAATCTAGGTTTTGGCATCGTCGAGAAAGTAGCTATGTTAATTGCATAATGAGGCGGTGAATACGAGAGCAGGTTTAAATATAATACAAGATTGTGCAAAGATTTTATATTGATTGACAACTATATTTGCGATTGACTCGGCGTAAGACCAAAGAAGACAACGTGAAGCAATTGCATTTGAAATCAATCGCGTCATATTTTACATAAGTGTTCAGTGTTTACTTTTTGGATACCTCCCCAGTTGCACATTCGATAACCGTCAGCAATGTTTATAGGATCGGGTAGAATAAGCTGATTTCCCTAATGAAGCCAACCAGGATTCATTCTGTCATTCAAATGTGGTTCAGCAATAGCCGCTTTATTGTTCCACTTAATTTAACCACTGAATTTAGCAACTACTTTGCAAGACCTCGCAATGGCATGACTTAGCGATAGCAAACACAGATTTTGCTAATCAAGACCTTTTAAGGACCGAGTACAATGTCGCCACCTTGCAGGCGCTTAGCTTAGTTTAGTTGTAGAAACGCGGTATCAGCACAACATTGCACTATCTCTTTCCCCTTGGCAAACCACCATTATGTTAAGAATGCTTTAACTAGGGATGACAACAATGATAAGGTCGATTACTAGGTCGAGGCCAGTTTGGCCGCTGTCTTTTCTCGATTAGCTATGGCCAAAATCTACTTTCTTTACTTTGGTGCAGTCACGCAAAGAAAGTGTTTTCAAGACAGACAATTTCTCTCCTGCCAGCACTTCGGCAGTGGTCACATGATCAAAATTGGTACTCTGCAGCCAAATTCCTCTTTCCCTTTCTAGGCAGCGCAGAAGCCATAGCCTTGGAGAAAAGAAACTGGATTTTATTTGCTCTGCCGTAATATGTAACTGGCAATCGTCCCGGTAATCGGATTCTACGAACATTATTTTAAAGAGGGAATTGGCCTCTCAGCTATATTTAGGCCCTTACGCTAGCATTTATCGACTCCTCGGAGCAAATCGGATGAGGCGAATCTGGCTGCACCCGAAATGCGCTAATTTGGAAGTTTAATGCTTTGTTTTACATTTTGCTAAGCCTTCAGCAGTTAGAGCTAAACAACTTGTGGATTTGTCATCATACACAAATCTGCCGTGTATTTCGACGTAGGTGCTTTAAAGTTAAATTTATCAATAATGGAAGCTGAATAGCGCAACAGATACCACCCATTAACGCAAAGGACGTAACGAATTCATGCAAGGAGCTGAATCACGAGTAATAGCAACACTAATAATGGCTGCCCAGAATAAAAATATAAAAGTGGCGCAGAAAGGAACGTAAGATGGATGATGATCAAATCAAATCCGCACAGACCTAACCAATTTTCTCTCTCTGTCAGGCTAAAGATTATGCTTAATTTTTGGCCTATGGAATCCAGGATTTTCGCAGTTCTGCAATTCATAACAGGCTAAACAGAATTGGTCGCCTCCTAGAGACTGCATGTAGGCATTATACGCGGCAATATCTTACCCACTACCAGATGATTTGACGAACACACGATTTCAACGTTTATTGAAAGTGATGAATCTATCTGACAACGCCCATTCAGAGAAGGATTACATCAAACCATACAAGAACCCATTAGCAGTAAGCAGTCATTGGACGAACCCCACTGTTCCAGTAAGCTTTACACTGTGAAAAAGCAGTTCTAAAGACTTATTTTAGTGTAATGAAGTTTTAATAAGTGCGCAATGATAAATTAGGCGAGCATGATGGCACCGTCCTGGGGTCAATTACTTGTACCTTCGCATCTTAGTGACCCAACTGATCCACGCTAAAGCATTCTGACAATGCTAGGTCCCAGGTGTCCTTACATGCATTACTTATGCATTTTCTGTATTTATATAGGTTTTGTCTACGTTACATTTGACTTAGCTGGTGATAATCGCATACATTGTTAACAATTTTGTCTATTTTCAATAGACAAAGAAAAAGCCAGATAAGATGAAATGCCTCTCGAAAGTTCTTAAGCGCCCTGGTGACTGCAGCACGTTAAATGCCACTAAAATGACGTTGGCAACTTCTCATATAATGGAACGGGGTGTTACGGCGTAATTTGAGTAAGAATACGCGTGGTCATAATTAGGCTTTTGTGGCAGCCAAGAGAAAACGGAAGTGCCTAAAGCTTTTGCGATTCTAGGATCAGGGATGTATTGTTCTTTCTTGCTTCTAATTTGGTTGGTTGGGAAATTTAGTTAGTGACAATCTGGGGTAGCCATTCATATGCCAGACTAAGAGATAGCATGATATTTTAAAGTTGATATGCTTTTGGGCCACTTTGTGAGAAAATTGAAGACTTCCATGCTAAAAATATCACACTTGAAACAGGCAGATCAGAGATTAATGCATTGTTCCTTGGTCAAAAGTGCCTATTCCCTGGGCTGTGAGTAATAAGCTTGTAATTTCAAAGCACAGTTTCAATTTTCATCGAAGGCCAAAAGAGCATGTTTGGTCTGGCTAATAATGTTAGAGGCAATAATAATAAACTCTATATTGGTGAGTACGAACGCCATATGGACCATGACGCCATTATCAGCGATGAGTGACGCGGTCTAGTGACATGCTTGGCTCTGTCGTCATTGCTATTTCTCGCAGTCGGGAAGTGAGGTATAGTTAGCCACATCTGGAGTCCATGTTAATAGTTGTGGCGATTATAGTGAACTGTAATGAATACTAGGACACGGCTTTGAAGTGTTTTCCAGCAAATGTGGGCTGCCACTGAACGACAGCCTTTGGGCTAGGTTCGATGCCTTTGCTTGAATGTGGTTATAACACTGAAACCGCAGTCAGCGTGAAACCCGTGAGATAGCCCCTACTTTTCTAACTTACCAGTGGGTCACAAAAGACGTTGGACTTAATTTGTGCCTGACACAAAACGAGCGATTATGTATCATGGCTGGTCTGTACACTAGGGACATGACTGAGCGAGGGAGTGTACTCACGAGGAAGCAGTTGAGTATAACCGTATACAAATAGCCTACGATGAACTTTGCCTTGAAAAAGACAAGGGCGGTGGTTGATTTCTAATTTTATCAGATATGATTACACATAATCACACCAGCTGCGGAGTTATGAGGCGGACCACGTAATTCGCTGCGCTTACTTACCTCAAGTTCCCCTGACCTTAGGAATACGCAGCCTGTTAAACCCTGCAATCGCGTGTGTCAAGCAATGTAATGCAGTGCAGCCCACGAGCGTATATGTTCTATTACGAAAAGGAGGTTTGACACGCGGAAGATGTGCTTACTTGAGGCCACTAGTAGTGAAGGCCTCCAAAGAAGCCGTATTCCACCGACTCCTGTCCGTACAAATTGAAAACCATGGTGGACGCGGTAAAATGGGCACTGACTGGAAGTGTTTTTTACTGAACATTGTGTTCGCATTTGGTTCAGACGATGACACTGAAATAAAACATTTTATCTCCATTTCAATCACTACAGGCCTAATAATTTAAGCTTAGTATCATGCTTGTGCGAATGAAAATCTCTTTACGAAATATGGCTCACCGCTTTAAAGGCTGATTATGTTTGCGTTTATGTTTCTTAGCTCCAAAGTGAGGTAAAAACTATGGATTATAAGAGCGGGATGGTCGTCAGGTTTTGTAGCAGCTGGGTGCGTTTTCTACCAATAAAGCTGATCAAAAAGAAGCTGTAACATTACAACTGCATGTCCAGTGATTATCTTCATGAAACTCTATAAATGGTAAACCCGATGATTTTATGAACCATACATTCCAAATTAAAAATAATGTGGTACATAGAAAGGTAAACCTTCCAAACTCACGCGTCATGATGGTATTAAAGCCAATCAGAAGGGCAGTGGGGCTAACTCAGAGGCTAATTTGAAGTCAGTGAAGTGTGCCAGTGGTCTGCATAGGAGCCTGTACCTTCTTCGCCAAAAATGCGTAAAAGAGCGCATCAAAGTCAAAAATCACATTGCTGCAGTGGGATTAGGGTGCACTGTTGTCATTTTGTTTGCCTGCCTCTTATAAGGTGGCTGTAGTATCCGAAATAACAAACATTTCCGTCGGCTTAGCTATCTGTGCCACATTTGATACAGACGCTGGTTTCAACTGCTGAGATAGCGCCTACAAATACGCCTGATACGAGCCGCTGTGCCATGGCTTTGGAGCGATATCTTTTTGCAGAACAAATATTTAGGGTTGCGAAAAAATGGATCCGTTGGATAGCAGGTGGTTAAGGCGAATGCTAGGATTAGTGGAATAAATGCGTAAATAACTTAGCATCTAATATGATTGGTTTAAGACCTACATCTGGATGGGCTAGAGGTTAGAATAAAAGGCAATAGAAACAATAATTATGCAAGCAGAGTCTCAATTCTAATGAATTCAAGGTTGAGGCACAATGTAACAGTTGCAGAAGAACTGCTTAATGTGTGTGCAAAATAATGCCAGCTTAACAAGGAATCACTATCATAACGCCTTAATCATTGCATGTTCAAAGTATTGATGCCAATTAAGGCCAATCATATGGGCAAGCTCAATCCATACTCATAATCGCAAAAACTCTCTTGTTCTTCATCAACTCAATTGTCTTAGCCACTAGCCATGAACAAATGTAGGTCAGCCCAACCCGTAAAGGGCTAGATGTCCGAATCGTAAACCAAAAGCCAAATGCTAGCCGATTTTGGCTGTATGGGGCAAAAAAGGAGCATTGCACAAAATTCAGTAACTCAATAACCGAATTAACACTGTTATTTAAGTGGATTGAAGCACGTAAAGTGCTATTTTACTTGTAACAGCCATGGGATTATAATTGAAGAGATTCCGCACTTTACAAAAAGGGGAATTCTATAAAATGCTGGCCCTTACTCAGCGATACTAACAGGTTCGACCTTATAATCAACGAGATCGTAAGTGTTTCTAAGAATGACGCCATCACCTACTAACATTGATTATTGACTGAGTTTCTCCTACGCAAGGTTGCCTTAATTCTTATCATTCACCACTATACAGATCCTCACTCATGTATTGCCTCTCCTCATTGGCTCTTGCAAAGTCGACATTTGCTCTGGATCTACAGAACACATCTTGAGTATCATTGTTAAAACTAATAAACAAGCGTTAGTAGACAACCTTAACCATCTGCAGAACTATTCGGTCGCTCAACTGGTCACCAAGCCTGTAGGTTCACGTGGTGCCCTACGTTGTGCAGTAACACCCATTAACAATCCGGACGACTTTGGATGCGGATGGACGCAGGGCAGTGTGTAAGTCACGATTGGCGAGGATGTCTTTGTGTCCATTGCGGCGTCATTTGCATGGAGAGGAAAGCAGTGGAATCGAAAGGTGTGAGGCAAGGTTTAATGTAGAGGCCCAAGAAGTGAGACATTGTCGATGCTGGACAAGAGAAATTGGAAACCTTTTCATTAGGAAACAAGAAAGTAAAAAAGTGAGTGCGAACGAAGTGAGAAAGCACGCATCGGCAGTTAGGAAATGCGGAAAAGAAGTGTGCGTTTAACTTGTGCTGTTGTGGCAAAAGCGCCGGTCGTCTTAGTTGCATATTGGCCTTAGCATTTTCAGTATTTGCCACCAGTGATGCATCCGTAACTCCGGAATGGTCCTTTGAAGCATTCGCTAGCTTCACACTGCGCATAGTCACAAAAGCCCTCGCCCATTCACTACATAAACTTCAGCTCTTAATCTTCTATTTCAAAAATGACTACTAGCTACCAGGTTTTAGATCAATGAATTGAATTAGAAGCCACCGCAAAGCTTATCATGCCTTCCAAAACAAAGCTACTCACTTCATGGAAATCATGACACCTCTTTTATGCTGCTCTTTGCTACTAGTTGCAATGCAAACAGTTATTAGACTGCACCAATTTTGAGCTAATCTGACGAGGTTGGCCTAGAGAGAAAGACGCCATTGAGCTAGAGAAGATTAAGCCTTATTTCTGATCCTATGGGCGTAATTTGTCCTCGATTCTTGCATTAGGGGACGGGGCAACACAAAGTTACCTGTGCCCGATTCATTGTCAACTTTCAGTTTATTAGCGGATAGGGTCTTATTCGTTTAGCCGAATAATCTATAGCGAAGTGATTAGTTATCTTGGGTGCGTAACAGCAAGACCTCAAGCAATGACAAAATTTGTGGTTTTAAAGTAATTAATACCACTGGTTGTGTGTGTGAGATCACATTAAATTACCTGGGTCGCCTCAAATTATTAACTACAAGTTACATGCTGTATGGGACGCTGTTTACATATTACTCAACTCCACCCATTTTCATCCCAGCAAATCTTTTTATTCATTTTTACCACCTGATTAACCCATAAAAATATGCCACGGACTTCTGCTTCCGTAGCTGCTCATAAAAGATTACTAAGGACAATGCGCAAGTCTATTTTGATGCTGATGGAGTTGCTAAAGAATCTGTTAGCCCAAGGAAGGGAACTATCACAACAGGGGGTTTCAGCAGTTTACAAGTATTTCAATTTAGCACTATAATTCCTTTTTGTGATAAACCACTGCCAGGTGAGGGAGGAATGAGATTGATTTTGAGATATCACATTTCTCTTCTTAAAGTTTACCTCTTAATTCCAACTAAGATTATTTTCCTTAGAGAATTAGCAGTGTACGGTTTGATTCTACTCAACGGTTTGCAAGCAAATCCATTAAGGAAAGTCCAGAGGTTGCTCAAACACAATTGTAAATGCTACACATCTCCATGTTCCTGCGATCTATCCATCTCTAGCCGTAAATGTTGTCACTCTTCTCCCCTTAGTATGGGATAAAGCCGTTGCAGTCCCCCTGCATTTGGAGTTTATTATCTTTTCACCCAAATGTAGAGCAGTTACTTTGCGCGTCTATAATCTCAACGTAACGTCTGAATCAAAGTTATCCTTGCTTCAAGCAGCACAAAGGCACATGGGCCTACCTTAAATTTTTGCCGCCAACGTAAAAATCGTACCATTTTACCGACGCAAATGTTTCGTTCCACCAAATCGAGGCCACCAATATTTCCTTGACGAATGTGGATAGCAGATTAGGGCTACAGTGTAAAGACCAAATCAGAAGTCTTTTAGATAGAATTAGTGCCTGAAAACATCTATATATTTCAAACTCGCAGGAAAGAGGCATCCGTACTGGACACAAGGTAGACATCGGTCTTTGCCTAGATGCGGTGAAAACACCAACACCATGTTTGGCGGCAATTCATTGAACAAACCCCAGTACCTTTCATAATTTACTGATAATATATAGATGTTGAGTATAATTTATGCCTGTCCAAAAGTGGCGATTCTTAGGCTTCATTCAAAGGCACAAGTTTTGTGCTTACTTAGCATGATTCAAGTAAAGGGATGTACTCACAATACAGTAGCTAGATCCAACTATAGATGAACCGATTTTAGCAAGCTTGGCCCTTCCAAAAACAAATGATTGTTTCCTAGACTTACCAAATCCGAGGCCATATAACCGGGTCCCGCTATGCATATCATGAGGTGCGACCGTGTGATTTGCTACGCTGACTCACCTTTAATCCCTTGACCTCAAAATGTCACAAACCAGTAACCACTGTAATCATGTTAACTTACAAAAACGTGATGCAACTAAACAATGTTAGATAAAAAACACAGCTGTTCGACAGGATTCAAATCCAGCCAACCCATGTAGGCTCTCGGTGCATATCATGGGACATCCAGATGGGTCCCTAGCTAGAATAGCATATCTACTTGCATTTAATGATGCGAATTTTAGGTGGAAGGCCATCAACTCTAGTTTCAAGGTCAATCCCGTTGCAGTCAATGTAAAGTTACAAGGCGAATCTCGTTTAAGGGTCATAAGTTTTGTTAAATAATATTCAACCTTGCATTATTAGTTTTCACGCTGGTCTTCTGTTTAGGGAAGACATCCCTTATACCAAACAAACCCTTTGTTTACGTGATTAACGCTGGCCCGATATATGTCGTGTGAACCCGTGTAATGACTCTTCGGAGTAGGAGCAGTTACAGTCAGATGTTCATCATCTTATATTGAGCGACCAATGTGAGCAGCCAAATCGACTTAAAGACATGCCTTACTAATCAAATTTTTACGCAAGACGTTATGAAGCCTGCTTGAATGTAAAGACACATATGTGGACACATAACCAGGATGTCAATTCAAAACATTTAATGTGGTTCCATTAATTCTAAAGAAATAGGACCTTAACTTTTCCAAGAGTGGTGACGAAGGGCACCAATTTTACCAAATTCCTTTTTGTTTAGATTTTTAAATTTAAGTCCTAGCAGTACGATTATTTCTGGGCTGGTCGGCTATGTTGGCAGCAGTTCTGCAGAGTACAGTGAGTTCGCAAGGAATCTGAATGAGTACCATTCTGCCAGCCTAAAGAGGCACATTGTATTATTGAGCCCACTAGATTGGATGCCTAAAACGCATTTAATTTTAATTGACTAGGAGGATTTAAAACTAAAGGAAACCCTTAATTTTTCAGGTTAAAAGTCGACAACCGCCGTCGCAGTGGCATTCTTGGATGTAGGTGGTATTTAGGTCAGTTTAGACACCATTGATCAATGTTGCGGGTAGCACGGCAGTACTTGTGTCCACGTGACAGCTTAGGACGAACTAATGAAGCTTTTAATTAATACTGCAGGAATTCACCAGTCTCTATTAGGAGCCTTCCTGCCCGTTACAGTGATGTGAACCTAAATCACCTAGTAATAAGACACTTGAACAAAATCAAGCCTTGTAATGCCACTTTGACATCATCTATTGCCGACTTCACCCTTAGCATTCTCTAGCTCATAGCCTTGTTAATCGCTCCCACTGCTATTCAGCAACCGCTCTTGACATTTTGTCATTGACACTTGGTCTACGATGAATCTGTCTTAACTTTGCGCAGTTTGAAACTTTCTGAGTAGTGAGTAGTAGTGGCAGTGATAAGTGGGGAGCAGTCGTAAGCAATCGTAGTAGTAAATATGACTGCACTCAAGTTCAAGCAGTAAACTTCTCTCCTTTAGGATGGATGCATCCACTCACTTTTATCGTCGAAGCTTCTACTGAGCCAAAGCACGGCAATCTGACAAGCATACTTATAGTCTTGTAGATCGGAAGCACCAACCAAGAGTTGTTGCACGAAAATAAGCATGAGCACTCTCTTCCATCCTCCAATCTTTGGTTAATCAAGCTTGGCCTGCAGCCACGTGGATCGTAGGACACCCCTAACTCTAAAACCATTTAGCGGATGTTATTTAAAACTCTTGCGTTCTCTTGGCCTGCCACTTAAGCACCGTGATCAATCTTTTGCGAGCCTATCCATCTGTCATGTGCATGCCATATCAAAGGAGCTCCAGTCTCGTTGATAGGTAGTGTAGTTAACAGAACAATTTATCTGTCAATTTCCAAATCACTATGAACGATGCCATTTTGAACCGAAAATGGACCTAACTATAAGGCTTTCCTTGACGCATTCTGCTAATTTTTTGTCAAACTCTCTGCATATATAGTTGTTAAAAAATCATACCACCTACTAAACAAAACAGAGGCTAACACGACACGAAACTGCCTTTACTTGATATGACCGACTAAGGGAATACATGACGCATTGGATTACACGCTCTGCCTAGGAGATCTGCGCGTCTACTAAAGTGGGAGCCTTAATGACAGCATCGGGACTGTTCCTCAGCTTCCAGGGCGCACCTTTATAAGTGGCTATTTGCGCACCGTCCACGCGCATATCAGACATTACTTGCTCCCACACTTTCTTTTTGGGATGAAGTTGAGCATCCGATTCGCCTGAAAGGGTAACGTAAAAGAAGTGAAGTAAGTTGAAAAGAAATCATGGCCCGAAATCCATTAAAAGTCACAAAGTGTAATGCTGCAGTGAACGGCGGTGACATCACTATTTTATCATCTGACGCTTCGGAGAGGTAGATGTTTTACGCAGTTACGGGAACTCTAGAAGTCTATGCTACTTGTGGATGTCTGCAACATCAGCAAGCCTACCAAAAGCTTTCTTCTTCCTGTCTGATTTGCGGATGTTCTAGAACGCTTGGGAATTCGCACTCTCTTAAAGTTGTCCTGATTGGCCAATATTGCGTACAAATGAACTTAACTCGCCAATATTTACCGACACCAGCGCTAATACGCATACGACAGGTATACGAGAATGGATGGGACACCTCAGGTTTCTACCAGTCAGTAGTAGAAGCTGGCCTGTAAATTATGCTTGCTAATTGCTCACATAAGTTGCGTGGAAGCATTTGATTATTTTTGCATAAACTGTCCCATACACATGCGCAAATATCCGGTGGCAAATTCTGTAGGCCTCTAATCCTCCACAAAACAAAACAGTTGAAAACCTAGATTCCGAAGGATAAGGTAATAAAAATAGAAATAAGTAGGGGTTACGAAACACACATACAGCAACCACCAATTGCTTTTTCCTTAGACATGCAGCGATTCCGCGAGTCTTAGAAGAAAGCCGAAAGTGAAGCAGCCGTATAGCCCATCCTTTAATAGCGATTCCCAAAGTGTTCCATTCTTAAGCCCAAAAAGACCAAAACTTTCATAGAATTAATGTTTTATCATCTCACTCGCGCAAACAGCTTCTAAGATCTTCAATGAACTCATTGTGAATTATGTCAACCAGTCGAGGAACGACCTAAATGTCCTTTTTGAACCTCACAATGTTTCAAGACTCCTTAAAAACCCGAGCTCTCAGTTAAACATAAATGCTGATGCAACTTCAGGATTGGAAAATCATTGGAAATTCGATACCATTCTAATGGCTTTCAGTAGACTTTCCCAATTCGATGGATATGTGGTGACAACAATAAGCAGCATACCTCTAAAGCCCGAGACGCCATAATAGAATGTAGATATCAACTTACCAGTGTAGCCCTCCACGTAGACTCTGTCACCCAGCGCTGGTTCTGTCACACTCTCAATAACTAGAGGTTCCACTCTATCATTGGCGTCAGCAGCGCACATCAGCATACCCTGCGACTCGATGCCACGCATCTTGACAGGCTTGAGATTGCACACAAAGATGCCTACTAATCCTTGCATTTTCTCAATGGGCACGTGTGGCACAAGACTGCTAACCACGGTGCGGAGTTTGCCTTCACCTAGATCCACCTAGGAGGAGTAAAGAAACTAATTCGTCATACAGGAGCCAAAATTAGGAAAAGGTCATTACAGAATGCATTGGGTGAATGGTAGATGTAGTTGGCAATAGAAAGCAACGGCAACGGCCGCATAAATTTGACGGATTTTTGAAGGTAGAGCTTCATAAAAAATAAAATCCATGAGATAAAGCAAGACTCTATCTAAGGCCATACCCGTGTTACTAAGCAATCAGGCAGCCATGCAGCTAGATCAGTATCCTTGGTACTCTAAAGTGGCTTGTTACTTGTATTCTGTGCAAGAACTTGGCGAGTAAAAACCATTTGATCCAGTTCGTAAATTTTCTGATGTTCCATTGTACGGACCAATCAGCCAAGAATCTAGGTTAGCATCTCCTTTAAAATGCTCGCGGAGTAAATAAGTGTCTTGCGAATCGATGGGATTGGTTCAAGCTGCAATCACTTCAAAATGGTTTAATCACTGTATTAAGTAATTAAACCCTGAGCTTTTGTTTTCAGATCTTAATATCGCAAATTAAAGCAACCCACTCGATTTGAAATTTTCTCTGGAGAAAGGTAGGTCAAACTAAATAGTCGTACAGAGCAATCGAAAGCATTCAAAGTTAATCCTCTCTAGAGATCGAAGATAAAAAGGATGAGCACTTGCATCTAGCGCAAGCTGCTATTTGTTAAAAAACTCCAAGTTTTGAGTTTCGGTCCTCGGGTATAAAGGACGCTGATGCCTATCCATTTTAGGAATTAAACCATTGTGATTCCCCTTTTGATAATTCTGAGATGCCTAGCCACGAAGGCGTATGAAATCTGCAGCCACTTGCCGCAAAGTTTTCACCTAATTGATAGATTGTATTGGGAACTGCAAAGATATAATCATCGAAAGATTAGACTATCAAAATCATTTTCCGAGTCCTCTATGGTTTTGTCGTAACAGAACACCGGCCAAAGTTATATATAAATAGTTGACGAATAACCGCAATATTCACTAGATCACCTGGTATACTTTTGCTTGAGAGGATCAGTGAAAGTTTCAACAAGGTTTGAGATTTGCTATAAAGTGTCTAGCCTGCGTTACCCTCCAACACAAATCGCCGAAATGAGTCTATTCCGTAATTTATACTGCTTTGGTAGTGCTAAAGATCGTCAAAAGTTATCAATTAGTGCCTAATCTGTAAAAAGACCTGCGTTTTTAGGTTTAAATTTATTCTGACGACTCAGAACGCAGGTATATTTGCCAGAAATCTAATTTGCAGGAAGAGCAGGATCGAATTCGCGCCACAAAGCTAGTTCAAGTTTGGGGTGGTCCTTAAAAATGATGTGATGTGAACATTCTAAAATATTAGGCATTTACGCAGAAAAAAAGCTTACAGTCAAATAACAGCCACTTTTCATGTTAAAAAAGGGGTTGTAAAGGATAAAACAAGTTGAGCCGAATTAAACTGGTTTCTAAATGTTCAAAGACGTTTTACTGACATAAATCAGAGGTAACAGTCATTCAACGCCTTAAATGTTCTTACAAGAAGTATGAGCAGGCTGCATGCTTTGTTAATGCTGCCGCAATGGCGACAGGATACCTAGACGAAAAGCAATTGCGGCTAACCTTCTCTACATAGAGTGAGTCCGCGTCAGGATGGTGCTCCACCTCCACGATTTTGCCCACTCGCATGTCGATGCGACTGACGTCAACAGATGGATCTTTGTCCTTCTGTCCACCTTTTGATGGAGGCTTTGGTTTAGCACCACGAGTGAAATGCTTCTTATCTGAGTTACAAGAAGAGTAAAGGTTGCTATCAACTCCAAGAATTGGGCATGCGGAATGCAACATGACACAATACTATTGATATGCAACAAATGAATTGATAAGTTGATAACCCCAAGAGACTTTTGCGTCTAAAAGATGAAGGGAGGCCGCTACAAGTATATGAATCAAATTAGCGGTAAACGCGCTTGACCGAATTCCCATCGTGAATAGTGGAAGAGCATAAGGCAATGTACAGCCACCTTACTGATCAATATGCATCGCAAATGTCATTATCCATTTTGGACCAAACGAAAAGAAGCTAGTGAAAAATAAGTGCAATTAAAACACAAAGCATGCTTAGTTCTGCCTCCATGTGATGACGGCGTTTTTGCAGCACCATTAACTATATTGAAGTGGGATGAAGCTGGTTGCCAACGGTTTTGAGTTTATCAAGTCCAAATCTCCATAAATGGTGCAGATGCAAGACCATGCAGCGATGACGATGAAAACGCTTTGTTGATGTCAAATCCCCTTTTGTCACTTAGCGGTACGCCCCGCTTATCAAAGTATCTGCTTTGTCTATAATATCAGGAGGGGCAAACCCAGATCTCGTAAAAAAATGCATGTCATCCTCCAGTAGCATGTGATTGGGTATGCGTACTTAGGATGTATCTTGCTATTTAGATAGCGATTGAGAAAAACAATTTTTTCGCGACAAAGATGTACTGAGCATTTCCACTTTGCATCGCAAAATAACAAATATGACCGGTTGTTCCTACAAAACTGCATAATTTTGCCTTGACCGAGTAGCAAGGCCATTATGCTGGTTAAATCTATAGGAATTAAAACCTGACTAAACCAAAAGTGAAACCTAGAACAGTTGATTTTAACACGGGATTAATGTAACCATATCACTGAACATTCATTTTAAAGAAGAAAATACAGTGAAAACAAAACACCGTAACAAGAGAAACTAAACAACCCAAAGCGAGAGAGTCGAACACCTCAGCAACGGTATTACCATATAAATCAAGCAAGAAGAACGCACCAGGTTTGTTTCTTGGACGAGTAGAGGAGAGCGGAGCAGTAGGTTTCGCGTTTTTAGTAGGAATTTGAAGTGTAGAAGGGAAGGGTTGAGTGTCTACGAGGCTCCTGTTAAAAGTTGAATGGGAAGCAACTTACAACCAGCCATAATTTCCAGATAATTCAATCTCTCTTTAAGGGCATCAATTTCTTGATGGAGCTGGGCATTGCTTTCGGCATACACCATTTCAGCGTGCTTAATTGCATCCTCATCACAATTTGCAAGAAGAGGGATCTTATCCTCAACAATCTCAGCAAGTTCCTCGGAGGTCATTTTCATTAATATGAGGTCTGCGATTGGTAAAAACGCATGTCAGCGTTTTCGAAAGTTAACTTCAGAGTAGAACCACAGAGTGAATTGGAAAGAAAAAGCACTAAAAACAAGTTATTAATTCCATTTTTGTGAATTAAACATTTCATACTAGAACTGTATTCGAGGCAATATCGATCAAGCAACAATGATATTTTGGTACCGGTGGTGGTAAAAACGCAGCATCACATAAAATGTGATCCTATTTTTAAAAATATATGTCATCTAACTAAACCTATCAACTAAGCTCGCAGTTAAAAATGATAAAAGTGAATTAGGTGCCCAGTTCCATTGGGGACTAAGCAACAGCAACCAATACGCTCAATCCCTGATGCAAACGCTGAATGAGGTCATGCTTGTAACAGTCTTGCTAAACAATTTTGGTTGCAAACAATTTTTTAAATTACTCTGTGTATATTATGGTTCTACATATAGGCTTTGATTTTATCAATTTGCTTTGTCAGAAAATGTGGTTTGTTTATCTTAAATTCGGTGTGTATAATTCGTGGGCCTCGTTTTAGGTCCTAATTTTGTTCTACTTTTTGCTTAGGCCATTTCGGGAGTCTATAAATGCATTAGATTACTAATAGCAGGAACTGTTTTCTTGCAAGAATTGTTTTTCTCAATCCTTGATTTGTGCTTGTTCTCCTTTTGTATTTACAATATTGTTAAATATTTCGTTTGTCAGCCAGGCACTTTATCAAGACCATAAAGAAACCACCCCGTTCAGTAAACAAAATTATTACTAGTTTAAGTTATCTTTCTACGTTGGAATATTTTTGGTCATTCTGTAAGAAGCTAGCAGCTTTGATCGGCTTTGTAATGACAGCCTGCACATCCTTGATCATCAAACTAATGCATCACACCCCTTTTCAAGACAGCGCATTGAGAAAATTTAAGCGTTAGCAATATAATGGAATGAGCCTCTAAAGCCTTTTAACAAACTCCTTAGTAGCGTTGGTGTCAAGGTGTTGTGGCGTTATTCTATTATTTACGAACTACACTTTCTTCCTACTTTACTTGGTACATTTATGTCTATATAGCCCCTCTAATAACCGCCTACATAAGGTCAACCTCGTATGGTGCTTTATGATCATCATTTTTTACCTTCTGGGCTCTTAGGACGGCAAAATCTACATAGTCTAGCAAAAGCTTGTCTTCCATTTCTGCGACCAGCTATCTGAATTAGACCACATTAACCGCAGCCTTAGGTTTACACTTTCTCTGTCCATCGAGCCTTTAATTCGCGTGAATATCAAAATACTGAAGCCTTTTAACACTTACTGACAAGCACAACTTAAGGAGTGTTAAATAGCTCTCTGTTTGAGCTGACTTTTAATCTCAGCACAAGTTAGGCGGCGAAGCTATATTAAGGCACCTGCTCCCACCAAAATTAAAATTAGTGTTAATAGTTAAGTAGGAGTACGAAAATAGCATGTGGCTTTCTCTTTTACCTTACTGACTAATGAATCCGGCCTTGATAAATGCAGCGCATAAAGCTTAAACTTTTAAAGCTAAGAATTGTGATGCGTTTGACTCCACTCAAACAGGGTTCTTTGAGCCAATATCAAAGGCAAGGAGCTATGGGGCCTTGCAGCTGCATGTGGATCCTGTGCTTCCGTTTTTGATTCAATAGATCAAAATAAATTGCCTTTCATATCACTGAGTTATATCAAGTTTTACTAAACGACTCAGCAAAGTGTACTGATTAAATTGCAAGGTAAGAAGCAGGAAGAATGGAGGCAGCTAGTCAGATTCCTTTGGTTCGTTATGATGCCTTACTGTCACGAAATAAGGCCACCTGCTGCAAATGTCCTGACCTTAAGGAAAACGTCCCCTTCATCAAGTCATTGATGGCTGAAAGCCACTTCATTAAATGTGCTAGCAGCTGAGTGGAATTAAGACTCCAGGCTTGGTTACATTAAAATGCAAGCGCAATTGAATGGGAAAGATAATAGAATATAACAAGAAGGGCCTAAGTAAAGTAAGATAAGGAAGACCGGCAATCGAGAGCTTACCATCATCGCCATCCACGCATGTATTAGCTCGATCTCGCGTAGCACAACCCCAATGGTAAGACAAAAATCAGAGATCTATGCTTAATGTAGTCATCAACATCCTCTGTTCCAAATATTTTAGCTCATTGCAGACTCTAATCGTGCAATTAAGAATAAAGATATGCCCGTTTCTGATTCGCACTGTAGAGGACCATCAACCTGCCGCATTGCCTATGTTCGGTCTTTATCATTTTCGTTGTCTCTATACTTAGATCTTCGCGAAAACTGTCAAAGAGCCTGCAATAAGTGCACGCTCGTGCATAGTACAGCGCAAACGTATTCGCCTTTCACATTACCAAGGTTCATAGTTTGCAATTTAGAGAGTTGGATCAAATAGCACATTAAAACAGCGGTTACGAAGAAATGCCCTCTTTATTGTCGAAGTAAATCCCGTGCAGTTGTACGTCTGCGTGAGCAGTTTTAATTTGCGCATTTAATCATGTCATTTTTCTCTGTAAAATCCTTTGACGATCTGGTATTTAGCTTCACCCAAGTCAGATTAAAGCTTTCTGCTTGGCTAATTGATTCATTGGTTAACAAATCTAGTCGGCCATTATTATGACTTCACTCAATTCATTGGCATCCATTTCATACCGCACTTTAGATGTCGCCTCTCGGATTTTACTCTTTTCCCCAGCCAGCGAATGCGTCAAAGAAAAGCAGTGCGAAATGCAAAAATGTTAATCCAGAAAAGAAGAAAAAGGACTAGAAGAGAAAGTGGGGACAATAAGAGCTTCAACGGAAATGAAGTTGAAGCAACCTGAACCGCCACTGGATTTAAGCCAGCATATATCGTTCAAATTTTAATTAGAAATTCGCAGCCACCCCAACAGTAGCTCAGCCATTAAAGCAGGAAGAAGTGAATTTAAGAAGATAGTTACCCAGCTAGCCAATTAGTTAGGACACGACATTTCCTGGTTATCCAAAAATGCATGTAGACGCTTAATCAAACAGCGTTAGATTCAGCCAGTTAGGCGTTTAGCCAACCGGCAAGTCTGTGTAGCAGGCAAATAACTAGGCGCCTACGCAGCCAGGTATGGAAGCCAGCCAGCCCAGAGGGCCAGACAATCCTGCAGGCAGTGAAGATGGACACAGAGGGGTGCAATTAAAGCAATTGTAGCAGGAATGGTAGGGGTTAAATAAGAATGATGCAGCACCATCTCACTCTTGCCTCCGCATTATGCCATCAGCCCCATTTTCTTGCTGTGTGCTAAATATATGTATCTTGCCTCAGCATTATGTGCTCGATTGTCTTCAAGGAAGCCTCGACCGGTACTGTTATACGTGCTGTGCGCCAACGAATATTAAGAGCAGTTCTAACCTTCTTCTGGCTTAAGGCACCGAAGGTGTCATGCAATAAGCTAGACTTATATTATCCCGCTTATCTGCCACTGCTTCAGCATGCACAACATTCTTCTTCCATTAAGTTGACACATAGAGGTAGCTGGTGGGCAAAGAATGAGGGGGGAGGTTACATGGCTCAAATTCCTGGGTTCTAATCACTACACCATGAAGCCACGCTGTCAGTGAACCACCAAAGATGCGAGTTCTTTTCAAATCCTATGGGACGACAAATGGCTGCAGATAGTCAGGTATGGGAAGGAGAGTTGAATGAAGGATATAATTGTACTTCTAAGAGCTCAAATTCTCGACCAGCGCATTATAACCACGCCCCTATTTCCTCTGACTAATCTACAGGAGGAGCCCATACAACCACTACCGCCTCGCTACTATCTGCCGCCACTAACCACTTGCTCACCTCAACCACGTTAAATTCATTCGCATCATTTTTAAGTGCTCTTGCCAATGCTGCCCTACACTTCCGACTTGTGGTCGCCACCGCTAGCGGCATTCAATCGAATGTAGTTACAAAAAACAGCCAGGAAGGAAACAAATATGGTGTGGCGCAACGCCTCTGGTTGAGTGGCGTGGTGTTAGACTGCATCAGACGTGTCGACACGTTGACCATGTGGAGAAGCACACTTGCACCGAGTGAGTGTAGGGGAACGGACATGGCATGCCATGCAATAAGGAGTAGGGTGGTGTGCTAGCGGTCAAAGAAATGGATCGATGGAACCGAAAAGGCGAAAGGATGTGAGGGATGGAGCTGTTATAGCGTAATGCATAGCGCGTCCTTTTTTACCCAGAACATTGCAATTCCTAGTCTCCCATACAGCTATGGTAGCGTAGCTTATGCCTTCCTTTCTTCGCCTCCTAATGCTCTGTGCATAGTTAGGATTTTTACTGCTTAGTAACCATCTCATATTCAATTAATCCACTCCTGTCGGCCGCGATCATGCCACTTTGTAGCAAACAAATCTCGTTCTTACTCGCCGCAATAATTCGCTGTACTCGCATGCCATCCTCTCCTACTTCGCCACACCCTCGCCCGCCTCCTGCTTTCTCCCTTAATGGATAGCATGGAGTAGGCGGACAAATCGCTATTACAATGCGTTTTATACGTGGCGCAGCAGAATAGTAGGGTAAGGTAGGGGGATTAAGTGCACCGACCCTGACGTGATTTGAGCACACATCTAGAGTCAGACGTTATATAATTACACCACTAAGTTGCTAACGTAGTCTTCGCGCCACCTTGTCAGCACCATCACCAATCAACGCCAATGCCTAATGCGTCTACCCTTCTCTCCTTGCAGCAGCAATTGCTGTAGATGACGGTAATGCCATGTTGATGGGTATGAGTGATGGGGTAGTAACAATACTGCCGCAATTACCTATGCAGGTCTCAGGGTGCAATGTTGTGCATATGGGTATGAGAGGAAAGTGAGTGGGTGAGACAAATCACGCGTAGTGTCCTATTTGATCGGTCATTATTAATAGGTCAGACATGTAAGCAAAATTGCCTCACATGACCGGTTTTCACCAAATCGCCATTAACTTTTTTTTAGGATAACTCAATTCTGATCAAAAGTTCTTCCAAACGAGTAGTTTTGGGTATTCGGAGCCAATGAAACGCTCTGATTGAATAAATGCGTTTAAAGCTGTCTTTACGACACACCTTAACAACGATTGTGGCCGCAGAAACACCTTGATTAAGTAGTAAATATGCATATTTAACTTTTATTAACCTACTATAGACCGCAAGACCTCGATGCGGATGGATTGTAGTAGAATAAAGCATTAATTTATTTCCGCTCAAGGATTTTAAATGGGAAATCATTTGCGTACAACATACCGGGATTTGCACTGCGGTTCACGGGATTCCAAGTGCCATTTCGCCAAACTTTAAATGTCTCGATTTGTGTAGAGCACAGACTAGTCAGAAAATAGAGAACAACAATGAGAGCACACTGAGGATAAGGATGAAGACGGAAAGGAAAACGAATCCAATTTAGGGTCCAAGGAGCAGACAGAGGTCCAGTTAAAAGGTCCATAGCTTTGATTTGACAACGTCAAGGAAGGCCAAGCACTCCTGCAGTACCCATTCTCACACTGTTTTGTGCCTGAAGGAAAGAGTGTGTATGACGACTAAACGATTTCTCGTTTTTTCTTAACCCCCCCTGTTCGGCACGAGAGTTCACTTTAGCCTCCTCATTCAAATATACCTCCAAAGAGGTAATCTAACTCCGAAGGTCCAGAAGAGTGCCTAGCTACAACTTCAACTTTGTTGATAGACTGGGCACATGTTTGGTGATTGCATTTAGCAGTGTCCACAAGTGGGATGAACGCATTGGTGGTTCCGGAACAAATAGGATTCTGAATCTAAGTTGACTAGATCAGTTGCACTTGCTCAGATATAGAATATGCCACTAAACTTGAGTCGCGTAAACACCACCGATCCCAAGATGGAATGCCCTGCATGACGATTTTATAATGTCAATAACTGCAGTTGAAGCGGCGAGAGCCGAGAGTTTGTCGTTGGTGTATCGGCGATTTTCGTCATGCCACTGACTGTAGTTGAAGTGGTGAGAGCCGAGAATCCATCGTTTGTTTATCGTATTCGGGGTCGGATTAGTACACATGTGTCTGGTCTTTCATATTTATTTTGAATGCCTTCTTCCCATGCAACGCAGACATTAGTAAATGTTCACTGTATTTAGTTTACTGCGAATAGCCTGCAATTATTTGTTAACATCTATGGTGGGCTGATTTAAACTCACTGCTAACTTTTAGCTCCTAACATGAGGTTGGTCTTTTAAGCGAAGTGTTTCAAAGACCTAAGCACTTTAGCTGTAAGAAAATATGCAATCATTGGTCGCTCTACTTCAGCGATCGGAATGTAATGTACAAGCGCCGATTTTCTTCTTGAGTGACTAAGTTTACTTGATATGAATAAGCAACAGCACCAGATCTCAATCCGAAGGCCACTAGTGATGCGGCTGTGGCTGTCGTATTCCTTGAAAAGGACATGAAGGGAACTACCAGACTAAACAAAATAAGGCGATGGTATGTCACTTTATGCATAATCTGAGAGAGAGAAATTTCACAGCGAATGTGAGTCATCAGGCATTCGCATAGCCTAAAACAAATAAAGGAACAGATGGCTCGGCCGCATATTGGTGAGAAGAGCAGCCGTAGTGCAATTATGCACAGCAGTACAGGGAAAGAATCATTCATCATAATGCAGACGCTGTGCCTCTCACCATTTGCATCAGAATCGGGCGACAATCTAATGCGTACCAGCATTTTGAGTAGAGCTACTGCTGCGTGATCCAAGCCTCATTATCTTTTTGGAGATAAAGTGATGCATTCCTCAGAATTGGGGTAGGCTGCAAGTATGCAATCCAGGAATGACCATCGGCGCCGATTAGAGGGCAATCAATCTAACGATGGCATTTCAATAAGTCGAAACGGCACTACTAGCTTAGTAGACTTAACAATTTTTTCACTGGTTTAGCATTTTCAGTCTTCACACTTTAGAAACTAATCACTTGCAGCAATTCATGCGCAGCTTAAACGCTATTTTCGCCAGGATATTTGCAGTCCTTTCACTGCCACCTCCGACGCTAACATGAGGAGCCTCTTACCCGCTCGAACTTATCCCTCCACAGAGACCTTCCTTAGCTTCCGTCCCTGCCTGTCTTAAACTTGCGTATTGGCGATGCGAATGCCCCTCGCAAGACGTAAGGCTAATGTGAAGCAACATCACTCCTCAAGAAATAACTCGCATTCATACTCCACGCGTGTGCTTATAAGTATGTCGTAAGCCAATGGAGTGATGCTGTCTTGTCCAACATTGCAACTTGTGCATTTACACGCACACCGTAAAAGCATTGATAATTAAATCGTTTGTGCCAATGTGCTGGTAAATCTTATATGGATGCCCGCCCTATCAGCATGGCGATGTTGTGAATGAGCAATTTGAATGCATTTATAGGACAGATAACACGAGTGCTTGAACCATAAAATCAAATGGGTTAGTGGTAACGAAGTCAGTGGATGCAGATATGTCGATCGCAGTGGTTTTAGAAATTGATGCCGAACCTTTAAGTTGAGCGTTGCAGGATTCGTGGTAGGTCCGCTCAAAGAGTACTTTTTCCACTTTCATTCGCTTTAGGATATGCTGTTATAACATGATATGGCTTACCCGTCAAAAAGCAAAAGCTTTTAGCAGTATATGGTATATGCGTCTCTATAACTGGTGGCAAATAGTAATTATTTTTCATCTACAAGCCGTCACCTTGTCGTTACTACGCTATGAAGCGCACTGTTCCATACTGGGTAAAATTTTACACCTACAAAAACATTTGGTTGCATGAAAGCCTCATGCGTCGATAGTTCACTGTCAAATCACCACATCTTGACATAACAAAAGAACTTGCGTAGTAGACCGGCCCATTTCTCGACTATCTGTCTAGTTTTACGAGCAAATTTAATTCTTGGAGGTTGTACTCCCGCATTTAAGCATAACCTTCGGTCCGTGCTGATGGCTTCGAAGACCTCCCGAACTAGAGAAAGTAGTCTGTCTTTCCATAAACTTGCAGTTTATTGTGACGTCACTGAAAACCCATACCACTGCATATATGAGGCCTTTTAGAAACCTGCTTGATTTCTTCACGTTTCGCAAGTTCGCATATAATCTCGTACAAGTCACCGATAGTTTCGAATGGCAATTTTAACCCATGCGATTTGGCGATGAATGCATAATTCAAGCCAGCAGCTAACTCCATGTCCAGCCTAAGGCAAGAATGGAACGAGGAGTGCGAAAGAATAAGACAGATATACAAGCTAAGGTGAAAGCGTAGAGGCCACCAGGTGGGTGATGAGACTGAGCCAATGTGGACTCGTGCGCTGTCGGATGACCCATCGGTGCATGCCCATCATCCATGTGATCTATGGGCTGACCGCCTGCGAGGGTCTTTTTGACTGCCTCTGTGTGAGTCGCTTCATGTAGAGATGTTTAACATCAGAAAGTTTATTTTTTGAATCGGCACTAAATACATGACTTCTAACAGCTATAATATGCATAATAGCCACAATGTTTGGTGCTTTGAATCATTTCAACAAAGCCTTATTTAAGATGGCATTTCTAGTCCGTTGTGAATAGAGGCACGCTCCATGGGATGTTTTGCTACCTAGGATTGCAGAACAAGATTTTATATCTGTTATCAACGTTCCTATCATCTTTTCAAAAAAGAGAGCTATTCAACGTGCGAGTAGTGCAAAGCAACCTTCCCGGATGGCAACAACTTAGTCCGCCACGCTTGAGAGGCGCATCAGTGTAAGTCCACCAAGTATCAACAATGCTACCAGTTATGCATCCCTATTGCATACAATATAGCTTATGGTGATAATTCAGCAAGGAAAGTGCAAGGGTGCCGGCAGCAAAATAAGCGTCCGAGTAGCACCAGATAGTTATCATCTTCGATTTTCGATGCAACACAGCTATAATGCTAACTCATCGGATTCAAATTACCATCTTTTGCAATTCATAAGTGCACTTATTACCTTGTAAGCTCTACATGTTTGAATTTACACAAACTTTGCTTTTCGCTTCAGCCTAGTTGCCAAACATTGGTTTTAGCTTCACAAGTAGTGTTTCGCAAAATATAACATTGCAAATAAACCAGCTGTGTTGGTTAACGAGGATGAGTAGAATGATCGCCAAATTTTGTCTTTCAGGCATTAGATCATTTAAGTGCCATCACTGCAGTACATCATCCGCAAGTGAAGACAGCATTAAAACGCACACTTCTGATTATCATAGGAGCAAGTTCAGCAATTCACAGATAACGCCTTCAGCCATTTTTTAAACTAATGTGCTCTAATGTTCATCAGCATTTCGCAAGCCCTAACCTTTCTGTTTTTAAGAAAAGACTATGCTTTAATGTCGACATTGTTCTCAATTCCTCTCAACACTACATAATTTATACCAACGCCTTCACGCGATTCATGTGCAATATCTTTGATCAATCTGATGGCTAGCACTGTGCAATAAATCAAATACTTACTAATTTACAACTTTAAAGTTTTAAATGCCATTGCTGCGACAATTCCGTTGCAACGGATTTCAATTAAACAAACTTACTACAGAAATGTGGTGCATAAACACGTTCTTAGCTTGCTCCTACTTCCATTCAGCTATTGAAAACGGTATTGTTTGGTTAATTTCATCGTACCCCCAGATCCTCGAGCGAAGCGTCATTCTACTGCTTAAGCGAATTTCATAAGTAGTGAAACATTTGACATCAGCATTGCAAATCATTATTCTCATGAAGTGGATGGTTGCTGCTCTATGGGACAGATGCAGTCGTTGATCTGACGTCCAAGCTTGTCAACGAAATTTTTGCTTTTCACCCAATTATCGGCATTTGGCAAAAACTAAGTTCAAAAGTAAAATTCCCATGGTACGAAATCGGCAAATGTACTTTCCAACAGTATCAAAGTATATCTCGTCCCTTCCGATAACTTTTGTTCTGAAACATTGTTTATCTGCCTTTTTGCTTACCGGTCCCACATTTCATATCTTGCGCTGCATTCTTTTCTCACAATAAGAACTTTTGTTTTGTTTTGACTTTTAGACTGTTTGAACATTCAGAACTTGTTACAACAATTTACATATGCTTTCTATTGCCTTATCCAGCCTTCCAAACTTAACTACGGCCTTCAAGTATACCGCTATAAGTTTGTTAAATATTAAAAAATTGTAGCTACACCTCATTGCGTACGTAACCAATCAAAACAATCCTATAAGTGTGGCAGTAAATCAATATTTGGATATGTATGGCGCAGAAGGAAACCTAGCGATGTACGACCGTTCCTTTAAAGTTTAAATAGACACAAATGCCTAAAACAAGTGGATGGGAGAATTCCAAGGGTTACGATTAACTTCCACCTTTGCCAAGCTATAAATAAAAATAAACATATTGTTAAATCATTCTCACCTTTTGATGCAAAAATAGGTGCTTCTATGCGAACTTACGTAAAGCACTCTATTTTCAATGCCGATATATTAAAAGTTCAGAGAATCTGCAGTTAATGGTGAGAGAAACTAGTCAGTTTTTGATGCTACTAATACCGTAAGGGTCCGAGGGCCTTAAGGATTCCCGAGACAGCGACAGACATTTATACCATGCCAAATTCAATGCAGAAGATAATGATATGTGTGGTGAAATTACAAGACTAGCTTGCAATGCGAAGATGCAGCTGCAAAATCTAACTTGATGCATTGTGCAAGGAGAGCGACTTGAGAGTTATTTTAAATGACACTAAGAAGAGAATCTAAACTACCTCACACCTAGCAAAATGCACGAAAATCTGGTTTTATGGCACAGGACTTCTCTGGAACCCGAAGTTTTCCATTTTAAATTTATGTCACTTTTGGTATGCCAAGTTATTTCCAATTTTTTTCAGGAAACTCTATGTGTAAGCTTCAATTTGAATGGGCCAAACTAAATGTGCTCTGCAGCAATGGCTGATGTGCCCATGAGACGCTCATCGGATAACTAAATACAATGTCTTAAGTCACAATTCACCCTTCATTGCTTAATGCAACTTCAGTATGAGTTCAGAAGACTTGAATGCAGACATTGATGCCGAAAAATATTGCTGACATTTACATTGCATCTGTCTGAAGATTCATTCCTAAGGCGAAGTGAAGAATGTGCGGTTAATAATGCGCTTGACATCCAGCCTTTTACGGCTCTTCGGCGTGATGCGGCAACGTATGCTTAGATTCCTGCTTGACAATAATGAATGCGTACTAATCATACTTAGGCCTATTTCCAATATGTAGGTTTGCCAAAAGATGAATGAATTTAATTAGAGGACTTGTCAAGACTTAGGCTATCCCAATTCTTTAAAAGCAACTAATAATTGCCTATTCCGCTAAATAAAGGTGCCTTTAATCACATGCATGCGCAAATGCGACAGGTGCGCTGCCAAATCACGCGACTACCACTTACACCACCCGCTCAGCCATTTAAATAATTCGGCGAATGTCATTGGACACGACGCGTTCTGATTAGCTTGTGCTGATACTCGCAAGAGTCATGGTCCTCAGCACACCGCTAAAGAGACTAGGAGAATAATCTTGAAAACGCCACCACACCTTGTGGAGCATCGGGTTTCACTGATACCATCTGCGCATTTGAAACACTTTAGAGAAAGGCAAATAAAACAGTTATCACGAAAGCCGACCGGTACCTAGGCTTTCCTTCAAAATGGAGTCCGACACTCAGGAAAACTCCCCTATCCTGTTGCAGTATTATCTAAGCTCAAGCGACCCACATCAGGTGATTATGCACGCATAAAGTTGGAAATAGGCGGCAAGCTCCACGGCATAGGAATAAAATTCAAGCTGCAGACTCCTTTCTTAGAACCGTCTTAAGCATGTTCCTACACATTGACGAGTTTCGATGAGACAGACATGCATTGAACTAATTCAAGTAGAACGCTCCCTTCCGTAAGCTTTCAATGAGATCTTTTGCCAGCTCAAAACATCGGTCTCTTTTAATTATGCAAGCTGCTACACAGAATTGCTTGTGATTCTGCTATCTACAATCATATCCTGCTCTACCAACGATAAAATCATGGTAAACACCTCAATAACTATTTAGCGTTGCCTCATTTACTGCCAAAGAAGGCTTCTTTAGGAATTTGTGTTTAATAAAGTTACTGAAAAGAATTAAGTCCATCGAGAGGATTATGCAAAAAATTATTATGATCTGGACATGGTAGATTTATTACTTGTGGAGCGAAAGGGGGCACAATGAGCAGAACAAACGCTTGTGATTGCTTCAATTTAATAATGAAGTAGTTATAAAAACCGATCGGGAAAGTCGAGCACTTCATTTGGCGTTGCAGCTAATTGAAACAGAGGTGTTTGCATGCGCCTCCAAATGACATCTTGACATGCCTATTGAAATAATCCCCTGCAATTAGCGATCCCAGTAACATCCTTCCGAATGCACCACATTCGCCAATTCATTGGTGCAGACATCAGAGGCGAGCTACCCATGAAGCCAAGTTTATCAGCACAGTCTAAAAAGAACTTCACCCCACCAATCTTGCATTCTTCGTCTTCAGTTATGATAATTCCAAATGTCTGATCAGAAAAGAGAGGTTTGACATTATGTCGTGCAATTCAGCCCTAACATTCAGACACTGCTGCAGGAGCAATGAAAGTTCAATAACATAGAAAGCGCAATCATAATCAGCTAGCCTTAAACTTCCTTCTTGACGCCGTTCAAATTCGCTGCCTTCAAAGAGGCCTAAAATAAGTCTCTAGTTTTTAGGTAACACAAAATATGACTTTGAAGAGGCGCATTACACTAACAGCTACCACAGTAGTGCGAGTGGAGTTAACTATTCTCCTTGGAAATTCCACAAGCATCGAATGAGTCAAGCCTGGAGGAGCCAGCACTTTGGTGTTCATTGCGGACTCTATTAAAACGCAGTCTACCCTTTTAAACGCATTCGTGGAGACAGGAAGGGATGAAAACCAAAGATGGGATTTCATTTCTTCAAAATGTTGTTCTATGCATTCGTTAATCCTCAAGAGGGACGGTGACTGCGAGTGTGACAACAGAGCTGGGCAGACATGTTTGTTAATCTAATTCCACTTGCTCATGTATGAATGTCGATTTTCTGAAAGGATAACCACCTTCTACTCCGGAAGTGCAACGCCAATGCTTGCTATGTCAAAAGGGTTGAGGTATTCACATATTGTTCTACGTGCATTCAGTAAAACATGAGCCCTGTGTTTGTAACCCATCAAGAATGCCAAAATTTTCTGCAATGGGTCAGTTTAGCATATCATAAGAGCTTTTTGTTGCCAAAGAAGTATGAATTCCATGTGCAAGTCAAGATTTTGTCTTCGTCTACTATTTATGCTGCCAACCGTAAACTTATTTGCCACTCTTCAGCGCCCTGAATATGATAAAGTGTGGCAGCCGGAAGTAATGGACTCGACGTTTATCCGTTTTAAGAGGAGTAGACGAATTGAATTAGGTCATACGTTTTTGCAAAATTACCGGAAGGACTTAGTGATAACCATTTAGCATTTTAGAATTCACTTCTTTCTCGGGTAAGTTATCGCCTGTTTCGTCACGAGGTTAGCAGTCACTGAGTACTTATCGCCAAAAATTTGTAATCAAGTAAGCAAACTTTGCAAATGGATTTGCGTGCAAATAGCAATCGTGGCCTAAATTTGTACAAAATAGAGAAACCACATTAATAAATCGGGGAAATGTATATAACCCTTAAAGAAATTTAGTCATGTATCTTCAGGAGAACGCAAAAACGTACGCATTATAACATTCAATTTACCCACTAAAGCAAATCTGGATAGCAGGATAAAAATACCTGTCTTGTGTATCAGCACGGCTGCGTAAGGCGTTGTCACAATACTCGGCTTTAATCCGGCATAATAAGTAGAGTGCTTAAGATACAGGAATGAAAAAGAAAATCAAACTCTTATTGAAACTGAAGTGCCGTGTGACTTAATAGTAACTTTTGCATCCAGTGGGTATCGCTGATGCAGGCTCGTCGTGTCTCACACTTCTCTGTTTGAAGACTAGCCTTCAAGGTAATAACATATGACGCAATCAATGTAGTAAGGCCAGCAAGAGCAGAGAATCAGTGCGAGTGACAACTAGTGCTAGCATATAGTGGTAGCAGGTCATGGCTGATGCTATTCTTTGCCACGTGCGTGAAGCAGTTCTCTCGTAAATCAGCAAACTACGCACTTCAAGTAAGGTAGGCAGATTAGGTCTGACCCGCGCTTAAGGGGCCTACGGTGATAGTTGTGGTATGTAGCTGAACTCTATTGTTCACTTAGTACCATAAATGACGAAAAGTGAATTCCAATTCCTTAGTACAGAGTCGATATCTTGTGGTATTTCTCGATTCATGAGGTGAACTGAGGTTACTCGCAGCAGTGCATAAGGAGGACGTAAGGAGACCGGTGCATAAACAAAGGAACCATAACATCCAACGCTAATGCAATATGACTGCAGCTTATGATGCTTCCCTCCCTCAGGTACTACATAGCCGTTTTGTGATCAAATTTATTGCTGTCTATCCCACAGCCCTTTAACACCTTCACTCCTTTGACTATATAATTAAATGGTGCAAGGAGCAGACGACCGACAAAGCCTCTCCTTTTATTGCAACGCTTTCCGTGCCCGCATCCTCATACCCTCCAACTCAATATTTAGGCTAAATGACATCTTAAGATAAATCAAACCAGTGCCTACAAGTGCACAGCATACACAGGCTCACAACTGCGATTGGCATGAAATTAATGCTGTTTGAGGTGTTTTGCTACAGTAGAGGTAAAAACTGACACTTTTCCAAGTCCTCCTCAAACTATAAACGACTAGATGGAATTCTGCTGTCCTCTTTTTCTTGGTTTTGAATATCAAATTTAACAAAGAACGACTGCAGCTTACATTAAGAAGCTTTGGGAAACAAAAACTGCATTCGTACAATTCACTGATCAACATATTGCTTAGGGGGACGGGGGAGAAGCACAATTTAATCATTTTCAGGGTTTTTAGGAAAGAATAATTAGTGTAAGACAATTGTTGTTTTACAAGCTTATAAAGTTAATAAAATTGTTGACTATTTTTGATAGAGGATTAAGCATTCATATCAGTGGTTTCTAGTTTTGATAATCTTTTTAGATGCGCCACCATTCCTGGCACAGAATTCGCTACTTTAAGGTGGCCTAAAAATTTACAGTCATTAAATATATCGAAGCCCAAATAAATGGTAACAGCACTTAGCGTTGGTTACGGTCTTTCTCTTTTTACTTTCATTGGCACTGCGGCATATTTCAAAGCAGAGTCTAAGAGTTGCACGCGACCTAAGCGAAGGCTAATTGTCAGAAAAAAAGATGTTTTTTTTTAAGTGTAAATCACTGCATAGCCGCTTGTCGATGGTCAAATGTTTTGGCATTTGGTGTACAGATCTTTGGAGAGGAGGGGCCTGTTAAACTCCAACACGGAGATATTTTTGTAGCAAGTAAGTTCATTCTCGCCAGTGGATACCTCTGCCTGTGAATAACGTTGCACTTGTTTGGATCTTAATCATCTTAACGGTCCCCACTTATGTAGCCTATGTGCGCACGTCAATCGCTGTAATCAATCTCACTCTTATCAAGCTGCTAAGAGTTTTTGGCCTGTATCTGAGACTCTTTGTCATGTAGACAAACGGGTCCACAGGTAAAGGCATGTAAAATCTATGTGCACATTCAATCAGTAAAGGCCAGAACTGTAACGTGATGCAACCTGATTTTGTCGAATTCGAATTGAATTAACAAGTGTCACCTAGTTGTTGAAAACATACCTTTAGCTAAGTGTCAATCTGCTCAACTGAACTGTCTCCTCATGAGAGGGAAGTGTGCGACCAGGAGTGTAATATCGATTAGCTTCGAGGACGCCGTGTGAGCTAACTAAGTGGCGCTCGTAATTCCCTTGGCTTATTTAAGGCAAAGCAAGTCGTTGTTCCTCCTCTGCTTTGACTGTGCTCTTCTTGTTGCCGCAGTCATTATGCTTTTCAAAAATGACAACGCAAATAGTTTAAAAGGTATCGAGTAAAGAGATTATTAGATCATCCACTCAAGTGGAAATCGATTAAGTAGGAAGGAATGATAAATAAGAAATCGGAGCTAAATAAAAGCAGAATTTTAAAGTTAAACAAAAGGAATTCTAGGCGAGCAATTGCTTAAGGGCCTCCTTCTATTGTCGGTCAAACTATCGTCAGTATAATTGTTCTTCTCGTGAACACTAGTCACACTAAAATTTCGATTGATTAAGCAGTTCACTGCAATCGGAATACGACAACATTTTTCAACCTTTGCATCTCCTATCAGTTTTAGCCGGTAAATGTACCTATGCACGCACCAGGCTCCTTCACAACAACAAAACCCTTTCATTAGACACTGCGTTGGAGAGGTACCAAGTAGTACTGTGCAACTTCAGTTTAACCACAAGCGCGAAAATGCCTTTAGTACACTGTCTTCGTTCCAAAAAGCATATTGTTTTCCAAGCTTATTCTTTGTTCTTATCGGTATGTTCACTTTAATACACCACAAATATTAATATAATCAGATAAAGCAAAGGTTTCTCCTTTTATCGAGCGCAAGTCTACTAGCAAAGCCCACAGCTGAGTACCAAGGCAGCTTGTTGGACTGCACTGAAATATAGAATAATGAGTGCGTAATTTGTTGTCTTTGCATTGACATGCGAAGTGCATTCAAACGATATATGATCTCTATAACTACGCTCGCCTGTTGATCATATAATGCTACCGTGCCACTGTCTATTACTACCTGAACTTCCGATGAGATTTGACGTAATGCAATGCGATGTCTGCCTTGTCATGTCAACCAACTAATTATCCAGCCAATTCACTTATACAAGATCTAATGCAAATAATTTTTAATGCACTAACACTCACACAGCAGTGATTACTCTCGCCTTACTCAGCCAACAGTTCCAATCAGAAGGGGAATAGACCAATGTGATGGTTACCACAACTTACACATTTTTGCTGACACATGATCATTCACTCGTGTTCTAAGCAAATACTGCGATATGAGCGTCTGCAAGGAAGAAGAGACTGAGGCGTTTTAATAAACAATTATTATGAAATACGTCAGATGGATAAGGCAACACCTACAGAAATGACGTGAACGCATGTGTTCTTTCAATTCTTCCTGCGTCGCAAATCCTAGGTAACATTCTGTGCAGTGAAAGCGTACTTCTCTATCTTTCGTTCTCCTGCCGCAGTGTGGCAAAAAAAGGTATGTGTTTAAGAAGAATTTGTGTGCGATGCCAATGCTATGGCTGGGGAGCAGAACACACCGGATTCCATTAAAGATTAATAAGAGCAACCTTACCAACATGTGTTATGATGAAATGTTGGAGAAACGAGCGCAAGTTTTCAGATGGTATGTGGCTTCCAGAAGACACACTATGCTTGCAAGCAATTTTGGGGTATCAAAAGAAAGGCTTACGACAATTTCGATGCTTACATTTGCCCAACAGATGGGTTGGAAAGGGCGTCCTGTAAGTTTTCTTACCTCTTTGGAGCTGTAAGAGCATTTCAAGGGAATTGCAATACCTTGTGCAATTTTGACGACCAAAAGCCTTTGTTTAATAAAGGACAACATGTTTCTAGCATTCAGTTTTCTCTCCTGCTAAAAGAGTTACAGGTCCAATTTTCTAGAAAAAGTTTTTCTTTCAAGAGATCCTTTTTATAAGTATGGAGGCTTTACAAAACATTACTAAAGGCGACTCTCGCTTTTGGCATTGCGTTGAATTTTTGAATGGCTAGTTTATACCCCTCCTATCTTCAGATTGGACTTTACTGCTCAGATTAGGGTGCAATTTATGCGATTATCGATTATGACTATGCAAAGTTTGGTTAATTCTCATATGTGCTACACAACTGAGCCAAAAATGTCCTGGTCATCACAAAGCGGATGCAAGTTTTGAGGTATCATAGCAATAAACAGGAAAACTATGACAAAAATTGAACAGTAGATGTTGTAATATCAATGAAAGGAACACCCCTACTCAGCCATATTTAGTCTACAGACTTTTATTCCTAGCCATCTTTAAAATTTTTTATTTCAGGATATAACTCAAGTGGTTGATTTTTTGACAGGAGTTAGGGTCAGTTTATCTCCTTCAATGGTACACGTAAAAGGAATTAGGCTACTATGGAAAATATGTCTAGTCACTGGCGGTTGACTTATGTATCACCAATCAGTCTTCCAAACTAATATTCGAGAAGACGGACAACAGGTGCACTATTCACAAAATAGCATATGATGCTGTGGTCACTGGCCAAACTACAGTGGGGTCCATCGTATAGCTGTCGAAGGCGATGGGAATTTTACCAGTGGCTCTTACCAAAGGGGCGTATAGACAGCTACTGCCATTCGTAATGCAAAGTGACAATTACCCCAGGCATAAAAATTAGGGAAACTTAAGAGAAAAGTCCCTCTACTAACTCAGTAGCAATCTTTGGGAGTAAAATCGCCGGATCCTTTGATCACTATTCAATCCAGCACTACACGTGCTGTGCCGAACTTGCTGTTCTTGCCCAAATAAGCAGCTGCATCAGGAGACCTGCTGCTGCACAACAACTTGCCTGATATTCATGTGCCACTGCGGAAGCACTGTAGCGTGTACAAAGTCTCGGCTTGACTAGATCTGACAAGATTAGACTAAGTCAGAGTAAATCAGTTTGGCAACCCAAGCCAAATTATGACAGCCTTAGTAAAGCGCCTTATACGTCACTATTCAAGTCAGCCTTAACACTCTGACTTGACCTGCCCAATTAGCTAGGCACAACTTCGTGCAATGTGATACGGGCCCTTCTCCTTCATTTGCAAAGACATTATTGAATCAAGGTACACACATACGAAGTAGGTCGAATGACGTCTTCGAAATGAGTGGAGAGAAGCTCTCCTGCATACGCCTCCTTTCTCATGTCTTCTCCAGCGCATCTTCGGTGAGTATCTCCTTCGTCTCCTGCTACGCTCAATATGTTCTCGAGACTTGCGTCTTGCATTATATCGTTCTGTTTATGCTCCACATTATTAGCTCAAATAAAAAGGAGGAGTAAGCACTCATTGCATAATGCTAGAAAGTCTCGCATTTCTAGCCCACCTCAAGCTTTTCTCCCTCATTGTTTGAATTTAGTATCAGTTCTCACTGCATCCTCCTTCCACCTCATCGTCTGCCAACGCCCTCTTTGTAAATTCCCTTCACCTCTCTACTAGCCTTGCCTGATACTCGCAGGTGAGGTGAATGGGACACCTGCCACTGGCCTGTCTGGCAGAAAGTGAGGCTCAGAGCTGTGCCCTTCGCAATACATTTCATTGACCATCTCTCTGGTTAGAAATAAAGCTATCCATATTCACTTGGTGCAATGTTGGCGGTGTCAGTAGCAATGGGAGCGGTAGATGCCTTCTTGGCATTCGCAGGTGAGGCAAGTGAAACGCCCGCCGCTGGCTTTGCAGATGGATAGTCACAAGGCTGTCTGGCGCATTGCTGATCAAAAATTGAAATTAAGAATGGAATCGCTGCTTTAATTGCTTGTTCGTATTTAGATATCTGCAGGCTTTTTTGCCCTTAATGGTGAGTTATGTGTCGATAATATCTCTTTTGCGTCTTTTTTTGCATGCAATTTATTGTAGAAATGTTTTAATGGCATTTATTTATGTGCTTTAGCGACTAATTAACTGAGTATAGGATCGTTCTTGCTATTGGATTCAATGCTTTTGACTCCCTTACCAACCTTAATTACCTGTCGTTTTAGTGGACGTATTATTTATAGAGGTGGTAATTTTGCCTTGGCGGCGCCCTATTCAATGGATCTCAGCAATGCAACTTTTTCCCACAATGCGTTAATATTTGCTGCTTTGGTGTTTATATCACCTGCTAAACTTGGCGCGACCTGAGGAACGCACAGTATCAAAGACCATCCTCACTCGATTCTGACAGACTGTACCAACCGCCCTTTGCCAGGTTGCATGAAAAGTTTAAATTAAAAGGTCGCCATTCCTACCTAGTTCTTCATCAGACACTTGCAAATTTAAATACTTCCCTTAATGACAAAAAATTGTATGGCCTAATGTGTCGCGAATCGCTAAGCTGTTTATAAACTAAGGTCATTTATTGATATTTTCCTTCCTGATTTCGATTAGCTCTGCTATTCTGCCCAAGCAGCAATAGTTCAGAGACATAAAAATAATGGTCTAGGGTGGCCTCTTTCCTCTCTTTAGTTTGGGACGTGATAAGTCTTTATATTTTAAGGCCTTCTCTTGATGCAGCCCTCCCATAGTGGTAATTGTATGATTAATGGAGTATCTCGGACACCCACACAAAGGCCTAAATTTGCAACTCAAACATTCTATCCTTGTAAATTTTGTTGGCTTTGTATTCTTTCGTTTAAGTGCCAGTTACTTACCTAGAGGCGAATATCATTGAAATCATGTCTTGTCCCTCTTTCCGCCTCAACGCATTGTATCCTTTTCCACTATTGCAAAATGATGCTTTGCAAAGCCGTAAATGCGCTTGTTTACTTACCTGTACCCCTGCTTAGCTTTGGTTTATTCGATTAACCAACAAGTACAGGTAGAGGAAGTGCTCTTTATCCTTCTTGTTTTGTTTTCTTCTCCTCAGTGTGCTCGCCTTATCCATTTCTATTCTCCGGGCATAGGCGACTTTCGATCAGCCTGTGCGCGGCACAAATCGAGACCTTTGAATTTCAGCGAATTGACGCTTGAAGTCCCGTGAGCCGCATCGCCACTTCTGTTATGTACTACACAAAGGATTGCCCATGTTACAATACTTGAGTGGAAATAAAGTGGCCACCTAGCTTCCATGGGCAGATGCCTGTCACCATAACCATTCACCATCGACGGTATCTCAGTGAACTATTTTAAATCAAGCAGTAGTGGTAAATGAGCAGTAAAGTAAAAGTAAAAAGTGAAGATAGGCTGAACACCAGCGATCACACGATGTGGATATCTCGGGATCTCATTGTCTACTTGAGTTTGTGCTACGCCGGTACGAGTTAGTACACGCGTCAGTGATGGTAACGAAACGCTCGTACTAGAAGTTTCCCTTTATCGCATTTCACTCTTCTACATCTCGATTTACCTCACCCACTCGCACGCTCCTCTTCGTTTTTTGCCTACTTCCCTAAACTTTCGTACCATTGTTCACATGCAGATCGATTTGCAACACATCCCTTTTGCAGCGCACTTTGCGTAGACGGGGATGCATACTGGTGCATTGGACTAAGCGATGCTACCTCTGAGGGTAGTAATGCTGTCAGCGTCACTGCATTGGATGGTCGTGTAGGTGTCGTTGCTACCACCTGCACCTTCACGATTGCACTAATATTGATGCTTAGTGGGAAACTGTTGTTAGGATGGCACCTTTGAGTGCATGGACAAGGTGGGGTCAAGGAATCAAGAGGAGGAGAGAAGGGACACAATAAAAATTAAGGAAAAGAGTGCAAACAGGATGAAGCAAAAAAGGCTGATTTGGATCGAGCCATATACGAATGAAGTGAAAAGAGCCAGCCAGTGACATTGAGCTTTTCACAACAGTCACCGGTGCATGCACTAACCCGGACCAGCGCAGCATAATCTCATACAACAACGAGATACCGAGGTGTTTGCACTGAGCCATCGCTGGTGTTTAATTCGTCTTCACCTTTTGCCCTGCATGTTTTGCTCTTTAATGCCTGCTTTAAATTAATTACCTCCATTTTCCCTCTATTTCCGCTTTGGTGATCCTTACCCTTCCTCTTTTTTCATTCCATCCTTCTTTCCCACCCACCCATTCATTCACTTAACCATCTATCCCTATCTCTGCACCCATGTGCGTGCCCATTTGATCACTTTACTCCTAATCAGTTGTTTCCACGTTCTCTCATTCGCAATCTTTCTCTCAACCCTAATTCTGTTCCCTCTTTTTCCATCTTAAATCCGTTGCTATGCCAAGTTCACTCGTCTAGGCGCTTGCATGCGCCAACGAGTCAACAGCGTTCCACTAAATTTTACTTCAATGCGATCGCTCAAGAAAATGTAAGTAGCTGTCCGCTTTGTATAAGTTGGAAAAATATGAGTAGATTTGGGCTAATATGAGTTCAACATTTATTAGCAGCTTTGCTATGTTGCCAGTCGGAAGATGGCTACGTACAAAGCACGCAATTGTGGATAAAATTAACGAATTAGTAGAAGGCGTTGACTAACTGGAAAAGATTCTATAGAAGGACCGTTTTGGCTCAGTGTTATCATAGCATGATCCGTGCATCAATTGTACCTTCATATTTTAGCGCAGTTCGAATACAGCTCATTTACCAATGCACCAAATGGTGCAATGCGCTTTAGTTTGAATAAGATGCGCGCGACGTTGTGCTCCGTAAGATGATAGCATTACATGAAACCAGTGCTCACATCTTATGGAACCTTTCGGTGGAACAGGACGCTGTCCTTCTCCCCTTCGAATAGCTATCGACATCGCAACCAGGTTGCACGCAATCGGTACCCTTATGAACGGGAGTTGTGGGTTGTCGGAGTAATGAGGACAGCTAAGTGGTAGGACGTCTCAGCTGTAGCATTTAACTGAACTGTATAGCTCCTCACGCTAGCTGACAGCCTGCCGGTTCGAAAGGGCTTCATGAATCGGCACATGGATAGTAGAAGACGCATCGATGAAGATGGAGCCTAAAAAAGGAAAGCTTGCTTGTAAATATAGGATCTGCTGCCTAATAGTGCGGTAGCTTGTGATATCGCGTCATTAGCGCAATGGTCCTTTAAGCCTATTTTTTATTTTTTTATGTTAAGAGGAAGAATGGTCATTCAGCTGCGTCTTTTGTTTGTTGTGAGGAGTTCTCGAGGCAGTTGGTGAGGAATGTGATGCATTATGAAGATGGGCACTCGCTCTTAAAAGCACGGTAGCCTATTTTATCCCGATGCTAGGAATTGAATTCAGCGGAATGGAATGGAAACTAAAAAGTAAATAAGATATGCGAGAAAAGTTGCGTGCTAATACTAACGCGGGAAAAGTACTTGTCTTCCTATGCGCAATGTTGTGGCGAATGTCTTAAGGGTTGGTGACTAACTAAATCGCATGCACATCAAGCATTGCCTATTTTTTGTTAGTGTAGTGATTATCAAGTACAACTCTACTGTAAGCATTGGGGAAATTTTTACTGCTTCAGTGGTTGTGACAGAATTTTAAGAAATTTTCTTGTCAATTCCGAATCGAAAATGATAATTTGCTTGTGCCGAATCGAAAATGATAATTTGCTTGTGCCATGTGGTATTGTTCGGCCTCAGTTCCACCTCAAAGTTGGCAATGACTTTAGCGTGCTGTTCTTCAAAATCCATCTTTCTCCTTACACCATAGCCATTCCGATACATCGTATATGTTCGGCTGTAGGCCTCCGCGCATCTTTTCGTATTTTTCATTGACATGGAGGCCTACAGATGCATGGTGTGTCCCGCATCGTTTGAGAACATCACCTTATACTGAGTCCACCTGTTTCGCCAGCATCAAAGCAGTCATAATTCAGTTTTAAATTAAACCATACTTAGTAAATCGTTAGCTTTGCATATGAATATATTTTTGTATGATGTGTGGATAGGCAGACATGATCATTTGTAGAGATTGTGAGTCACATCATTGGCAGAGGAGAGGTATTAGGTGCAACGACTCCTATTTTTGTCTGAATGAAGTTGATTTGCGCGATGCATGGTCAATAATAGGCAAATGGCAGTCTTATAGCTACTGGTGTGCCACCTTTACAGCCATCTTCGCGACCTCAAAATACCATTTTGCTTATGCTTAACACTTTTGTAGAGATAAGCCCGTATTGTCCTGTTTGCTCTGAGATGCGTAGAACTATGAGGATGGAATAATGCAAAAACTCATCAATCTTGCCTTACGTCCTCATGCATGCCAAAATTTTACAAGAACTTTCTTTAGAATCACATCAACAGCTCATGCTTACAACACGTGCTGTGTGTGCTCTTTACTATTTCACAACCTTGGATGACAGTTTTCATGTGTTACTGTTTCTATTTATTTCAACTTATAGGAAGATCACGAATGTAAGCGTAGGCCATAATATAAGTACGTGGTTTAACGGTTTCAAAACGGATTTTATCCACTCATAGGTTGATAGGCAGCGAACCGCTACATTTTGCTACCGTCAGGATTAGACTAGCTAGAATTATGCAGACATGGATTTGATTGAAAAGGAATCATGCGTCTCTCACAAATTTACCTTCCATTCATTATTAAAGCTGCCAATTTTGGTTTCTAAAGCCAGCACACTGGGGCGGTCTCATAAGCAGTTATATACGAAAATGCCAGCAGTGAAATTTCGCGCCAAATTTTGGCTGGTCAAGTGCACAAAGCCTGAAAATGTAAGGATTGCTTTGTTTCTATTAGCGACACCCTGCACTCTATCATCTTGGCTGGTTGTTAGATTTGTATTTCTATTTATATGTTGTTTTCCGATTCGCATACTCCCTTGCAGCTGCTTATACGTCGCCTCCATTTTCGTGGGTAGCATTCATGTCCCATTACTTAGCCTACTCAGCACCGCTTATGCATTCCCCTTCTCTTCCACATTCTGAATAATTACCACAGCGCAACAGTGTGGCAAGTGCCTTATTGATGGGTAAATGGGCTGAATTGCATGTACAAGCGGCAGTGCTGATTCTTTGCATATGCAGTGGCTATTAAGTACAGACCGATTATGGACGCTGAATGAAAACCATATCCGTGCTTGTTGTGAATTCTTGCTGTTTTTGTATCGGTTTCCATTGGGTATAATGACTTGCTTGCGTGGCCTCAGTTCAACCTCAAAATGACGAGGCCTTTAGTATACTAACTTCGTCTAGAAAATGTCAAAATTTCACAACTCTGTCCTTATTTCTCACGCAGCAGTCATTTTATTGTATTATGAATCGTCGCATTTTCACCTTGATTTTTCAATGACTTTATAGAATTTCGACTTCATGAGCAACACTGACAGGATGAAAGATCGCCATTAAATGCAGAAAAGCGCCCCATATTGAGCGCATGAATACTGGCGACGCTCATAGCTGGTTAGAAGAGAAATATTTAATCGTCCGGAGAATGAGCCATTCATAACATGAACATTTGTGTTCTTGAACGGATCCGTAGACCCGAAACACACCACAAGCAGCACAGCACCGAATATGCCTCCACGAGTAGAAGGACTGCTTACGCACGCAACTGGTGAGATTTCGCGGCAGCACATTTCATAATTAAATCCGCTTTTGTACAATGGTAGGACAAATTTGCCGAGCGCATTCCATCTTCTTACGAATCAGATCGTGACAGTGTGGCTACGAAACATCTCTTTTTCGCTGTGGATGTTTGATTACCACCCTAAAACCATATCATGCCCATCAACTGATGTTAGAGGCGCCAGTGGTCGCACGGGGTGGTAGCCTATGCTACATCTCACCGGGTTAGCTCGCGCACCGGTGACGGTTGTAGTACATGTCGTGCCACTGGCACATTTCATCGCGTCCTACCTTTGTACAATTCTCTCCATTTCACCCCTGCCCCTATCCATCTACCCCCTTTCCTATGCATTTGTGGCATCACGCATATTGAAGCGCCTTTGCATTTCATTATGCGTGATATGTGTTGCGCGTGCCGCTGCATTCAATTAAGCAAAGCAAGTTGAATTGATAGTGTTGATGTTGAAGGCAACTGATTTGGTGGTCGTGGCGATGCGGCCATCGGCCGCGGCCTCACGATTCCTTTGATATTGGCGTTTGGCGGGATGCTGATGCCAGCATTGCAGTGGCAAATGCACGAAACAGCGTATTTTTATTGCTCTTATTACTGGCGTTTGCAGAATGGGAATAAAGGAAGTGCCAATGGCGTGATTTAGCAAGAATGAGAGAATGAGAGGTAGAGGAAAATGCTGTGTGTGTGTGTTGGCATTGTCATATAAGAAAAGCAGGAGGGGTTGGTTAGTAAATGGGCAAATGGATGAATGAGAGGAGAATGAGTAAGTGAGGGAGTAATTTAGTAATATAGCATAGAGTATAGAGCATGGCCAGCAAAGTATCCTCCACTACGACTAAATTAAATGCTCATTCTTTACCTCGTTTCTGCAGCATTTTTATATAACGGTTCTGTAACTTGTAGGAATCTAGATTTTAGCATCGTTGGGAAAGCAGCCTTGTTAATCGCATAATGAGGCAGTGATTACGAGGAGAGCAGGTTTAAATATAAAGCGAAGTCGTGCAAAGATTTTATTTTGATTAACAACTATATTTGCGATTGTCTCGGCGTAAGATTAAAAAAGACAAAGTGAAGCAATTGTATTTGAAATCAATCGCGCCATATTTTACATAAGTGTTCAGTGTTTGCTTTTTGGATACCTTCACGGTTGCACATTCGATAACCGTCAGCAATGTTTATAGGAACGGGTCGAATAAGCTGATTTCTCTAATGAAGCCAACCAGGATTAATTCTGTCATTCAAATGTGGTTCACCAATAGCCGCTTTATTATTCGACTTAATTTAACGACTGAATGCAGCAGCTACGTTGCGAGACCTCTCAGTGACATGACTTAGCGATAGCCAACACAGATTTTGCTAATCAAGACCTCTTAAGGACCGAGTACAATGTGTGCCATCTTGCAGGAGCCTAGTTTAGCAGTATCAGTGGTTTGCGTGAGTGGATGATTTAGTTGTAGAAACGCGGTATCAGCACAACATCGCACTATCCCTTTCCCCTTGGCAAACCACCATCATGATAAGAATGCTTTAACCATGAATGACAGATATGATAAGGTCGATTACTAGGTCGAGGCTAGTTTGGGCGCTTTCTTTCCTCGATTAGCTATAGCTAAAATCTACTCTCTCCACTTTAGTGCAGTCACTAAAAGAAAGCGTTTTCAAGACAGACAATTTCTCTCCCCCCAGCACTTCGGCAGTAGTCACATGATCAAAATTGGTACTCTGCAGCCAACTTCCTCTTTCGCCCTATTTCGCCCGTAGTCACGTGACGATAACGAAATGCTACCTTTGACTTCTCGTTTGCATTGCGTATCAGCTAAAGCAATTCATTTCCTATTTCGACAGGCTCTGATGTTAGACTTTTTGTGGATTTGCACCCTTGTTTACTCGCAATCTAATTTCACTCTCAAATATTCATAACCCTACCCATCTCTATCAGTTTTACGCAGCACAAATGGTTTTTATTGTCGGAATAATAGTGTGGCCTTAGAAGTCTTGCGTTGTTAATAAGCACACGTATTAAGGTCATCCATGGGCATTTACTTTGTTGAAGTCTATTTACTCTGATATCCTGCCCGTACAGTGAAAGTCCAGGCATAGAGGCAATGCTCCAGATGATCAACTTCTTTCATACAGTATGAACGATAACAAGTCTTGACGTTGGAAAGCTTCCTTTTGGTACAGCCCCACTGTAGTGGCTGGCATTCGACTGATGAATATCGCGTAGATATGCATAAAGTCCTCAAGTCGCAGCTTTGTCATCTCGCTCCCGTTATTTTAATTGGCTGCATTCCCATCGTTCGAGTGCAACCTCACTGCAGTGAGCATATTACATCCTCGTTTCCATCCCGACTTATGGTATCCTTTTCCATTACTGCGTTTTTCATTAGTAGCTTTTGCCAAAAGGATGGTTTACATAGCCACAAATGCGTTTGCTTACTTATTTGCTCTCGTGTTCTTCTCTAGTTTATTTATTTAGCTTGTAGGTTGCGATATAGTCGAAGGCTAAACGAGGCCGCAAAGCTATAATCGTCTGTCTGTCTGACTTGCTAAAAATCGCTTTAATCCTCCTAATCAAATCATTTAAGGCACTTAATCTGAATTTTTCGAATAACAGCTTTAGGCATGTCACGTATTTTAAGGTCAGTTTAATTAGGACTACAGGCTCAGTTGATTTTTCTAAAATAAAAACAATTATTTTCAGGCATGGTGTCATCGTTGCCTAAGCAGAAATGCAGTAGGGATTCGTTAGTGAATATAGGGCTTAAATAAAATGACATGTTTAATGCCCAAGCAATCGATAGCAATCCAGTCAACTTTGAATCGGTTCTACTTTTAAGAGCTACATATGCTTTTAGCCTTACTTGCATACCTCGCCTGGATTCAGACTCTGAAAATGTGTACAGTCCAACAGTGAATCAGGAAGAGACAGTGAGAAATGTTCTTTGCGTTTAGAACAAGCTCATGACAACAAGATCTAATCCATTGAGGAGTGTGCGTTATTTTGATGAGTGCAGCACTAGCTGACTGCATTTCCGCTCAATCAAAATAAGCCGTATATGATATAATTCCTCCACTCTAAAGCCTTAAACGTTGTTACTATAATCTGAATCTTTAGCATTGCTGCTAAATGTTTAGGATAGATCAACTCGTCTGGAAGAATATTCGCCGTGTGTCAAATGTCATGATGAAGAACGTCACGGTGCATAAGTGCATGAATTCCAAGTGCGCTAATGCTAAGGGCGTGGTCCATGCCTTGAAATGTGTGGATCATGCTGTCCAAGCCCTTGGTGGTAAGGAGCTTTGTAGCCGAATAGTAGATATATGGAGAGATTGTGTCGACTGCTTATTTTAGCGTCATCCTTAACACTACATTGTGTATTGCACTCATCTTTGTTTCGGCAAAGACGTCTGAAGTTGGTGAAGTGGGGCGGAATAGCGTGGATGACGAAAATTTAAAGATTACCGCAGATACATAAATGGACGGGCCGTTGTTAGAGAGCTACCAGCCTGCTTTTATTATCATCTCATTGTTCACCCCTCCTCCTTTGCTCTCCGCCATTCTTCTCTCCCGCGTTCGACCCGCTCATGCCCTCACTCCTGTGCATTACGTAAGCAGTAGCGGTGGATGGAATACCAGGCGACTAGATGCATGAGTTAGTGATCAGTTATGTGGACAGTTGACTGGTTACTGGTGGGAAGGATTTCGCATCGGAGGTCGGTAATGGCAGGCGTGGCGATACCGTTGGTCCTGACGGTAATAGCGGTGGTCGTGAAGGTCGGCTGAATACTGGCAGATAAATCTATGCGTATATATATCTGAGTATATGATGGCGTATTTCGGTAAGTTTTACGCGTCTGCTCACAAAATTTGGCAGTAAAATGGTAAAAAGGGGACCAAAATGAACAGTAAGGGCGGATCTCCTCTCCTTCCTGTTTATACCTCACCTCCTCCACGGGCCGTCGCGTTACGTCAAGTTTTAGTGCGCTGAAATAAGCTAAGGCTAGGTCTTTACTAATTGGGATATACGTCGCTGACTTCTTTATCAAGGGAACAATAAAAAGCACTTATTACTAAAGGTGTATTCCATTCGGTTAGCTGAATAAATGCTAAATTTACGCCTCTGACCGTTTCTTTTTCACGGTCTGGACATCAGCCTTGAAAAGTTCGAGAAAATGACTGCTTAAAGCCTGTGCACGGTTCGAACAACTGTGCAAATGAGATCGATCTTCCTCGCATCGAAAACACAATTGCCATGTATAAATGTCCTTCTCGCTTCCAGCTTTGGAGATCTACCTCAATCATTCTCTTTAACTATGCCGCTGAAAAGGCTGTGGTATTCCACTTAGAATTTGCAATTTTTATTCACCGCTTTGTCCAGTTTTGAACTATCCGCATTGAAAAAGTTACACAACGCGTACGAGGCATTCATTGGCCGTACTTAAGATCGCCTTGAATCGTACTCTCTTGGCTTAAATAACGTAGTCATTTTCCAAAAAAAATTATGGCAGACTGCTTTAATGAAAATCCTTTTCATATATTCCCCGACTTTTGGATATGTCTGAATGGTGCCACGATCATTTCGGCTGACTTTATCTCCAGGCGTGGATCTAGGTTCATTCACACGTTCTAGGCGTCACTCAGGCCGCCAACACCTTAGGATGTTAGCTAAAAGCTCATTAACCTAAAACGCACTTCGTCGCTCCTTACCGAAAGCCCTGCCTTGGAGCGACACAGAGATTTATTTGGCCTCGTCGGTTTACTAGCCGCAGCCTGAATCCATCATCTGAAACCAAACTTCAACCTAAGCAGAAGGTGGTTCTGGTTTTAACAGTAAAGCAAGTCACAACTGCAGGAAATGCACCGTATGGATGATTTTACCATATTTATTTAACATAAGTTTACACACCAGAAATCGCTGAGCGGCATTTTAGAAGTATAGGCGACAACGCTCCATTAACCATGCTTGCTAATTGTGTCTTTGAGCATCTCGACTCTAGTAATTGATGTCTTTTTCAGCGTCTTCAAGCGAATCTCGGAAAAAGCCGTCCATCCACTTTAAAATACAGTTCGCACAGCTACATTCTGCAAAATATCAGTATGAGTACATGCATATAACCCTGGCTAATGCCGTCAAAGACATCAAGATCATCAAAGTTACTACCGCCTCCAAAGCCACTGCTGATACCACCATCGTCACCCAATATAACACAGTAATATAATCCCAAGCTGCTCGATGGAATACAGTGCGAATCGATGCAATGCGAAATCACACAAATGAGTAGGAAGGATTGTGGATGAATCGAGGGTGCGATTGGTCAAAGCAGGTGTAGATAAGTAAAGTGAAGTAAAGTGGACCAGCGGTGTTGAGCTTTCCATTAATGACACCTAGGCACTCGTTAACACGAACCGACGCGGTACAGCCTCGATGTTGGGAAAAAGTCAAAGGTTTATGCAAAATGTAGTCATTGCTATTCCCTTTCATTAATTTTAGCTTATTCCCAACCATTCCACTAATCACTTACAGACCGCAACCACACTATCCTCATCCACATTATCTCCAAGCACTCTTACCAATACTGTTTTAACACTTCTACCTTCAATTAGACGCAACCGCATAAACACACACAGGAGGGAAGTAAATACAGTGCACCGCATCACCTTGGGCAGCGTGATGTGGTGCTAGGCTGCACCAGAATTGCCAACAAATAGGCCATGAGGGTAGGCAAACTTTTATCGAGTAAATGTGAGAGAGCAAGCATGGCATGCTATGCAATAAGGAGTGAAGAGGAGTAGTAGCAGCCAAAGCAACTGATCGCTGAAGCCGAAAAAGTGAAAGAACTTAAAAGTAGAGCTGTGACGGCGCAATGGGTAGTGTGTCTGGCTTCTACTCGGACTTTGCGAGTTCGAGTCCCATCTACAGCCCTAATGATGGGGTCTGCGTATCACTTTCTTCGCCTCCCGATGCTTTGCTTTTAACATTCATCTCATTCATTATATTAAAGCTGTCTCATATTCAACTAACTCATTCCTGCTGCCCGCGATCAGGCTATATTATCGCAAATGTATTTCGCCCATAACTCTGTTCCCTGCCTTTTTGGATGGCACGAAGTGTGCAGACAGATTGAAAGAAGCGATGCGTTTCGTAAGCGGTGTGGCGAAGTGGAAAGGTAAGTTAGGGAGAATGAAGTGCACGGATTCTTGCGCTCTTTAAATATGCATCCGGAGTCAAACGCTCTACCATCGCACCACTAAGTTGCCATCGTATTCTTTGTGCCATCGCATCAGCACCACCGCAATCATGAACGCCACTGTCCAGCACGTCTACCCGTCCGCCTCCGCGGCCAGCAGCAGCTGCTGTAGAAGAAGAGAGTGGCATAAAGACAGGCATGAGTGATGGGGTAATGGAACTGCTGCCACAAATACCTGTGCACTGTTCAGGGTGCGAAGGCGTACAGATGGGAAGGAGAGGCAGGTGAGTGGGTGCGCTGGATTAGAATCGTAGTAAACTCCCCTCTGACGCGTGATTTCCTATTCGGTCGGTCATTATTGATTAGTAAGACGCTCAAACAGCATTGACTCATATGACAAGCTTTAATGATTTTACTTTTAGTTTTCTTAAAGGACCTCAATTTTAATCGAAATTTATCCCCAAACAACTAGTTTCCAACGAGCACCTTGGTTGAACGAGTGTGGTATAAGATGCAATGCCGACACACCCAACGCGAGTGCAGCCGCAAAACATCTTAATTAAGTAGTATGATTTTTATTTTTATCTGCGTGCATTGGACCATGGGACCTCGGTAAAGACATTTTAGTAAGGTAAACCATTATCATTTGAAACTGGTTGAAAGTTTTATTTTTAATTTCGTTTTGATCATTGGCTGAACTGTTTATTTTAATTTTCTCAGCATTATACCATGAAGTCTTGGCAATAAAGTTTGCATCTAAATGTCCTAAACACAATCAACAGGAGCATCCGATTTCATCTTAGCCTACATAGGGTCATGAGGGTTGGAGTTCCTTGCCCTTATCCCTTTCAGTGTAGCCGTGATTGGTGACCTATTCCGTTCAGTAGGTTAGTTGGCATTCGTGAAGACTGAGCGGCTGACTTCACTGATTTCGGAAAGTTAATGGGATTAATGTAAACAGTAGCTTCATAAAATCCTGCAACAAATGCGATCAAGCATTTCAGCGCCATGAAGTTTGTGACTTATCGAGTTACGACCCGTGGGATTCTCGATTTACTTCTCGTCCATTGTGTCGTCGGCGGGAAGATTAGATTCACTCGTGTCTTTTAAATAAAAGCACCTATTAAACACTTCTTGTTATTTAACTGACCATTCTTCCCTACCGGTGTATTTGATTTAATCTGTAGCATGTTTGAACTCGTCCCTAGCCGCCAGGAGGCAAGTCCAGCTAGCAAGTCGCATCCTCTTAATAAACAGTGTGGATGCGTGGATTCAAAAACAATTTTCCTTTGATTCGGTGGAACACTAATCCAAATAGTGAATCATTCCTGTCGAAATGGCTTTTAAAATAAGCAGCAGCAATCATTCAAGTATCCGAAATCGGCTTGTAAGTTGTTGCCTGTTCCTGGGCAGCAATAATGAGTAAAGAGCTATTATTAGGTCGAATCTCATCTATAGTGAAAACTAAATTGAAAGTGACTCTGAAAAAACAGTTTTGGTCCCCGCGTTTTATGGCCATGCTTCGTAAAATAAGAAAACCTTTTTGCCTTTTAAAACGCCTGGTACTTTAAAGTCTTTATTGACAAGCAGCGTCTCATCCTGTGCCAAGGAAAGTTAATCAAGAAGTAACTCATCATTCGGAGGACAACAATGAGGGAAATGAAGATAAACTCCGACGCATGTATCTGTTGCTCAAAGATTTGGCCAAATGTGCCACTCTTAATAGTCTGCTTTGAAGCCACTGCGAGTTCTGCTGCAAGATCTCGCCCAACTCAATATGCTCTTTACCAAAATGGTTTTCCACAAGTGTGCAAGGTGCTTTGTGATGTTTAGGAACGTTATCTTGTGCCCAAAACCCATGTTTTGTGACCAAAATAGCAAAGCCTTGTCCCATTTTAAGTTACAATTTTCTCTTCCATTTGTATTCAGGCAAATAAACGCATATACATTTATGCCTATGTTAGTCTACGCTGATATGAATGGAGGTTTTACTTTAGGTTATTAACAAATAAAACATTAAGTAAGTCGGTTATCAGTTTGATACGAGTGGCGAATGTGCAGACTACAATTAATCAAATTAGTTTTTTTATCAGCTGCGTGGTCACATCACTTCAGCGTCTCATATTACACACTTTGGATGTTGTCAAATTCACTTAGTGTATCTCAAAGCCCTTGGCCTGTTTCAATGGCATTAAAACGAGAGAATCAGACGGGTCGTGGGGACAATTAAGTTCATCATACAACTAAGTTATCTGTTTTATTAAACCTAAAGATTGTCCAAGCAAATGAGCTAAGGGACTTGCACTGAGACGCTGTTTGAATTCAGGTTAACTACACAATCGCAGATTCTGGCTTGCAACATCCAGTTGAAGCGAAGTCTCCAAACCACGAGGTTACCTTACATGGTTTTTCTTTAAACGCATCAACGTGCAGACATAGCACTTAGCTTAGCGTTTAGCTGGCGAACATTAACCGCACTGAACATGTTCACTCTCTAGCTCTCATTAACGCATGTTTTCTTATTAAATCTCGCCTAGGATGATTTGTTGAATCCGAAGTCATCGAGATAATCTTCTGTACTGGTTATAGAGCATGCCATAAATCCGCTGCGTGTTTAAAGATGTTGTGTCCTCTACATTAGGGACCTCACGGCAATTAAGTTCACTTAGGGCTATGGATACTTTGCAAACGCAAAACAGAGTAGTGAATAAGGGTGCCTTCGCCCACGGCCGCCTATCTACACGCATGATTTTATCAACTAATTAGACAAGGCTGGCCGGGAAGGGGCTTTAAGGTTGCACAATGTAAGCCGATGCCAGCAACTCACGCACCGACCTTGATTATTGGCGCGCTGAATGTTTGCAATGACACAGACGCGACTGACCTTATAGTACTGTGTCCTCAAATCCATAAACTACAGGGCCACCACGCCTGTAGAGCCCGAAAAAATGCGTGAAAGTAAGTTTCGTGCCACCATGTGTAAAATGTTATTGGCTAAAAGGCATAATCTCATGACGAGCAATGCTCGTTCTCGTTGAGGTGAGGTGTAACTCAAGGCTTCAGAGGCTGCCCAACTCCACCCATTTGACCGATGAAACCTTCGACACGCAAAGTGCTGCAGTCTCGATCGACCCTACATCACGGTGCGAATTCTCTTTGGACATCAAGGAGAGCAAATCAGAATGCCACACCACTTGCTACACGTGTCAACGGTGAAGAAGTCAATGTAACTGGCAAGAGGCATGCTTCTAGTACAACGCCTTCCTACAATTTCATTGTATTCTCAGAGCGATTCTTATGAGTAGTCACTGTACTCAGCACTTCTAGCATTCTTCATTATGAGGACATCTGCTCCTAGACCACTTCGTTGAGTACCTGGGTGGAAACCTCGGAATCTATAAAATCGAAAAGAGAAAACTTTATTAAAACAAATGGCTAGCAGCAGATGGCTGACTAGACAATGCTTTGAAATCCTAATTAAGAAATTAGGATTTGTGGTCGCTGTGCTCTGAATTCATGAAAAATGTCACCTGCTGTGGCTATGGAGGTGAGCGCAGGTGAACTCCATATCACTGCCATCTCCTAATGTTCTCTCTTCTCGTTTTCACTCTTTTGGGGCCACAACCCTATCCATGGATAAAAAGGTCCATGCAAGAAAGCAATGCACTTATTTTTGGTCTTTTATTAAATGAGCAAAATAAGCTTGCAGGAGTGTAGTTCAGCAGTATTGACGGTTCCTCTGAATGTATGGCTGAGTTAAATTGACTCCGTTTCGACACATCATTGCACTACCCACTTTCGGTTCATTAAACTACTATTATGGTGGGAATGCTTCAATCAGGGATGGCTACTAATGTAAGATCCAACACTAGACTGAGGGCGAATAATGAATCACTCTTCTAGCAGATGTATCTCTCCTTTGGTCGCTGTCTTTCTTCCTTCATTCCTATAGTCTATAACACACTGCCGCGCAATCTCACTTTGTCATCTTCATCTCAAACAAATGCGATGCTGTTAGAGCATCAGTTTCACGAATGCCCCTCTCTGCCTCCTATTGCTACTACCGTTCGACACGCTGTGCCACCTTCCTGGCTGACTTTCATACATCTACCTTCCTTCGCATCGGTCTGACAGATACACGAGCGATTGTCACTGCAACCCGTTAAATACTTCACTCTTCGCCACTTAAGCCCTGCCATCATATGTTAGAAATCGAACGAATGCGTAAATGCTACCTCGCTTAATCAAATCGCTGGCAAAATAGCTCAACAGCTTGAACTGCTTAGGAATGGCTCAAGAGTACTCTAGCGAAAATCGAGGGCCCTACGTTCACGAAATGCAAGGCATGCGCAAACTGTGACAATTTCAATCTATCCATTTCACTCCGCATATGCTGTGCAAGGCATCTACATTCAGATGTTCCATCGACCAAGCATCCAACACATAAATGGACAGCATGGCGAAAACACAGGTGAGACAACATGTTGGTGTCAAAATACTGATCAAATGAGTCAATAAAACAAAGCCAACCAAATCATAATTTGCCGTGGCTTGAGCAAAGTATGGTGAGTTACGCCTTTTAGAAATCACCCTCATTTTACAAGTGCAAATACTTGAAGCTGGACAAACTGCGCACATACACGTTGGCACGTGGATACTTGGGACAATAAAGGCAGTTGATGAAATTGTTGGAATGGGTTGGTCACATTCACTGGCTTCTGCTTGTCGTAAACGCGGCAGACCCGAGTGTAAACGACCCGGCATTAGTCTTCCCATCCCCGGCATTTATACCTCCAGAACTAATAAAATAATCATATAGAGTCATAATTTATTTGCACTTTATTGAACACAGTGCAGAAACTAGAGTTCGTTTTCCTCACATCATAAATCAACGAAAGCCACCCTGCAAAGAGATTTACGATCACTGGTCGCCTCACGTCTAGTAGGCGAAATGAAGCAGACTTTCCAGACGCTCCCCTTTCAGGCGGCCTAAACAACTGGAGAATTCGCATCACCACTACAAATGTGAGTTGACGGAGCATTTCAAACATGCAGCTTCATAATGGTATGCGTTCATCATGGTCAACAAGCTTAGACCAACCGAATTTATTAAATCTTGACGTTAGATCGTGCATCTTCCCAAGATTGCTATCTAGCATCTACGAGTGGTTTCGTAGAGCAATTTCACCCATTAGCATTCACCAGCCCTTGGTAGTCTCGTTGGCATGAATGCATTGGCCCGGTCATCACACCGTTCCTTCAAATTTTATAAATAATATTGACAGGACTTGGAGCATTTTAAGGATCTTGCTAGCAATCTTCAACCTTGTCTTCCTTTTATGAGCAAAATGCTGTCTGCGCATTTAGATTGCATGCTTAAAACACTGGATTAGATTGGCTATACAATTTTTGCCTCTGTTTTTGGAGATTTGATTTCGTTTTCTCATGCTCCTGCCCAGCTATCTCCAGCGATCTCTTTATGATAGCACACACTATTTCTGCGAGGCTAACTGTTTTTAAATTAGATGCTAGAAAAGCTTGTTTTGCAAAGCGTATTATGCTCGCTTCACGTGTTCTCATCTCAATGTATGATTTTTCCGCCGCTCGGTGGAAGGGCATGTGTTCCACATAGATTTTCACAGACAAGATACAAGTGAGCAACAGCTCTCTTCAAGATGCCAATATCCTCTGATAAATCAAATAAGGTCATTGCCGTTCCTTCAGCTATAAAAATCTTGCCATTGAAGGCGATTTGTCCTTAACCTGCCAATGTTACAGACTTACTCCTGAAGTTAAAATACTTCCAGCTGCGCCATTTAATAAAGAGAAAGCTATATTTACGATGCTGAAAAGAGTGCTTTGACCTAATTTTGCCGTGATTGTAGCCAAAAAACTATCCTTGGCCAGAAAGAGAGTGGGGCCCAACTGAGCTGTGCCCAACACCACCCCTTTTAGAAGTTCAAATGTTTAGACCGCCACGCTGTTATCCGATGGACAGGTCAGTCATGTCACAGTAATCCACCAATCACAAACCGCGATTCCATGATGTATCGTAAAAGTCACAAAAAAAAGGAGGAGCAAACAGTTGATTCGTCTTTGTCCAAAAGTGCTGACGTGTCTAGGCAATGAGTACGATGTGAAGGAACCACTGGTGAGGGTATCTGCAAATACGTGAATCAAATATATTAACGGAGTCGTCGGTTCCGTGGCCTAATAGATAAGGCGTCTGACTACGGATCAGAAGACTGTGGTTCGAGTCCCGCCGGAGCCGTATATCACCTTTATCTCTTTCGCTGCATGTAGCAGCACCGTGCCTGTCCAACAATGGATTGCATCAGGAAGGATGGATGTGACATCTACTTAGATTCTTGAAGGGAGGAGCAGTAAATTGAGCTAAAATGTGGGACGTGGCATGTCATCATGCCTGGTGAGAGGCTAGAATCCACAACATCCACGTTATTAGGACGACGTTTCAACCTACTGATCTACCTCATCACCACCAATCCTCTACCCGCATTTCTCCTTCGCTCTCTACCGAATCCTTCCCACTACTTTTCCTTTGCACTTAATCCCTTATATTCACATCTTTTGTGCTCCTCACTCTTCTCCTACTCATCTCATTCGCTCCTGTTGCCAACCTCTCTCCTTCGACCAGATGCCATGTTTCGCTGTTATGACACATGGAAGGACATGTGTGATAGATGAAGTGTGACCAGTGGAGTCGCGTATTGCACCAGTGGACAAGGAAGAAGTAGGAAACAAATTTTAGCGGTCTCCGTAGCCCAGGGATCAGGGCACTTGTAAACCAGTTGATTTTTGCCTACCTCATTGCCTCGGCTTCGTCATGTCTTGTTTCCTTAGCAGCTACCCCCTCTAGCATTGTGCGCTCACACCACATCCAGACTGATGGATCGAATGCGTGGGTGGATGGGTGGGTCGATTATTTAATGCTGTTCCGTTTTGTGCAGAAATTGGGTTCATGAGGAAGCTGAAATTTAGAACTTTTCAGTTGAAATAAATTCTAGACTGTACATTTGGGGTTCTAAAGCATTCGTAGACGTAACAATTCAGGGATATTAATGATTAGGCTGAGTGGTTTCAGTGGATGCCCGCTAGCAGGGATTCCATGATGCAGAAAGCGTATCACCATTCACAAATTCCGTGCACTGCTAATTTATTTGTCTCGCGTTCACATTGGTAGATGCTGCTCAGAGCACCCGCATGCATTCATTTTCCATTATTTTGGGCCGCAATGAGGAATTGAATGTTTGTTCGTTAACATTAGTCTTGATTGAACGGTGAAACGAATTATTCCTCTTTGCGTTTTGCACGGATCTGCTAACGTTTAATTTGTTCGTGGTCTTGCAAGCATTCTGTAATTGATGGCCGCACCTTAATGTTCATCTAAGGGCTGAGCAGTTTCCGAAAGTAGCAACACTGTTTCAATGCTTGCCTGAATGCGCCTTTTAAATACGAGGTGATCAGTGACCACGAATAGGTTAGTTGAGGGAGCATCATCTGCAACTGAGCATGAAGCGTGGTCTGAATGAGCTCTGCCTCGATCACTGGTTTTCCTGCCTATGTGATCATTGCATTCAATACGAGGACCTAAGGAACAAAGCTAAAAATGCGAAACCAATCATATTACACTGACAGATGAGATAGTGGATCACTACCCATTGTAGGATCCCCCACCCAGCCACGGCTTGTCCGAATTACACAGCGTATGGCTAAAAATACTCAGTACATTAAATTTAGCATTTGTGCAAATTTGTCTCTGCATTATGGAGTCGATATTCTAAATAGGATGCAAAACCAGGTCGATGACACACCCTGACGAAGATTGAGCAATGTAAGTAAAGTTGACTTACCCGCAGATGCCCCACAGTAGCCACTTCCGAGACGTGCGCATGTATGTGGTGATCGGACCTTGTTGCATGCACTCGAAGGTGAAAACGATAAAGCGACATAAGATGGGACAATTTGGAATGAAACTAGAACATTGCATCCCTCAAAATAAAAGATGTTTTTGAGGTGAACTCTGATGTGCATAAGGCAAGAAACTGTCAACATACTCCATACTTTTCATTCGATAAAATCTTGCGATCAAGGGCTTTTTACTGGTGACACTATCTGAAAACAATTGAAGCAACCGCTTGCTTGTCATTCACTTCCTTCGGCCTGCATGCTGCCCGGGTAGGTGCTTTTCCGAGGCACATGGGTCTCAACGCTTCCCAGTCTACTAATTCTCCTCGCATCGAACGCATGCACTCAAGCTACACGAGTGGTTATTGCTGTGTGATCGATGCATAGCATGCCCGTAAGAAAGCATGCGATTTCTGGCGGCACTCAGTTGTTGAAGTTACCATACATGAGAAGATTAATTCTTTAGCATTATGTTTGCGTGATAGGTTGCCGTAAAATATACATTTCCTTGCCCTCTTGTTCTTACTAGCAAAAGTAACACATCTGAGAAGATATGCTGACCATTATAGCCACAGGGAATGGGGGATTGAAGTTCGAGGGTAGCGCGTAAAACGACAACGACTTGTAACCTAGTGGCATAGTCAGAATTAGTCCGCGCAGACTCAATAAATTTCCTCTTATCGTCGACTTCTAGTTGTGTTCAAGTTTTGGATTGCACGACCTAAAATTTGCCTTACTTTGCAACCGATGGTAGGCGACTCCAAAATAAACTTATGGGAATGATTTGCCTTTTGGAAGCTGCATGCAATTAGTTCACACGGCAATACTTTATCCACTCTCCGATGATTTGATCGATGCATATTAGACAAATCTATCTGCCAACAGCCATTTGAGGAACGGTTGCGTCAGACCATGTGATTTCTTATTAGCAGTGAACAGACAACGGTGTGGGTGCCATTGCTCTAGTGAGTTTTTAATGCGCATTGACGCTTCTAAGGTTCCATTTTATTTCGTTGCGTTTGTAACGGGTAGACAATGGTAAATCCGGTAATTGTGGTGACCAGGTGACTTTGCAGCAATGCGTTGACGTGTCCGTAGTACCAATTATTTAAGGCTTTGCACCTCTGATGGACATCAACTCCACGCTGGCTTACTCCAATAATGGCTGGCGCGAAAAGGCTCACAACATAAAATCACTGGAGCGCCACCTGCAGCTACCTAAGCGCCTCCAACCTGGTTAATCTTCACACGGCCAACTGAGTATGGACGTGGATTCTTTCCACGTGTTAATTCCCACTCTTAGGCGTCAGCACATTTTAAATAAATTGCGCTTCACAAATGTCTCTGCCAGTTGCTTTTCTCACAACCCCTATCAAGTTCCATGCAAAACGATTTCAAAGCAGTTGGATTTTGATCAACGCTTTCTAACCGCATTTGAGTCCGAACAACTCTGAAAAATCATATATTTGGCCTGTCTTGGCTCTTTATCAACACATGATGTCGAAAAAGGAACGTATGTTTAAATTTATAGCTCCAAATGCTGCATTCGCCAATCAGTCTCTAGCAAGTGAGAAATGATCCTATCGTAGTCTGCTTGCGTAAAGAAGTGTTGTTACAATAAAAATGCATGGACTGCATTATCAGTCGCATTAGGCTTCTGAAGAAATGCTACACGCGTTGCGATTTTGACTGCGTTATCCATCTGGTGAGTCCTTTACACTTCGGTAGGTAGGGTTCGCTAGTCACTTTGGGGTCTTTCGCGACCTGTCAGATAGTAGTTATTACAGTCGCTTTCAACGCACAGGAAATAAGTCGAATGAGGTTTAATGTCCCTCAGAATCAATCTTAAAGACTTTGGTGACTCCAACGCCCCTACGCTGATTGCCATATCAACGAGTTGGCGACCGAATAGACTTCATTTGCTGGCCTAGTATGATGAATTGGGAGCTATAGGGCGTGATTTGCGCAAGAATAAAGCGCAGTCGAAAGCACACTTTGTACCAGAAAAGAGACAACGAAAAAGTCCAAATCCTTTGCGTTTTTAAAGGCAGTGATGTGCTTATCTTCTTTGCCTCTGATTCGGTTGGTTGGGTAATTTAGTAAGTAATAACCTTAAAAAGTCCGTGCAAATGACAGGCTAAGGATCAGCATGGTATTCGGATTGGTTCACTTCTGCGCATAGTTGCCGGAACCGGAAAGACTTTCGTGGTACAAATATGGCCCGTCGGACAGGCAGAGCAGAGGCCAGTGTAATATTCCCTAATCAGAAGCGTCCACTTTCTGGGCCTCGATTAATGAGTCTTGAGGTTGTGGGACGAACAATCGCTACTTTCGCCGAGAGAAGAAAGCGGCACATGGGGTCTGGCTAATAATGGCAAAAGTCAGGATCACTTAGTGAACCACCACTCATCCCCTTGCCCGTCGTCGTCGGCTGGAGCGCCTGCTTCACAAGGCATCTACCGCAAGCTCAGCCTTAATCACTGCGATGGCGTCATTAAAAGTAGAAGTTGTTCGTGCATACAGAGATGCTGAAACCACCGCATTACAGTTGCAAAGAATAGACTGATATAAGAAGGAGGTGCACTGCTTGACTGCAGCGGATGGTAATGATGATGAAGGAGAGGGGTTTAAAGAAAAACTAGCAGCTGTTGGTCTCGTGACCTAATGGATATAAGGCGTCTGACTTCGGATCAGACGACTACGGGTTCGAGTTTCGTCGGGCCATATAATTATCTTATTTCCTCCTCTGCTTGTAGTGACACCCTATCTGTCCAGTAACTAGCTAAAACAAAAAGGCACTAGAGGGAAAAGACAGTCAGCTGCGCTAGAAAGGAAAAGGTTAAATTATCAGCATGCCAAGTAGGAGCCTCGAATCCTCGGCGCCCACACTATTAGGACAATGCCTAACTTAATGGACCACCTCTCCACCACCAGTTTCCTTCATTCTTCTCAATTCCTCTCCACTCCCTCTACAATCACCTATTTCCCACGCATTTACCTTCGTGCTCACTTCCTGACTCAATTTTGCATCTAACCCCTCTCCTCCAATCAGGTGCTATGCTTTGCCGCGGTGAGATATGGGATGACTTATATGGTAGTTAAGGTGCGACTGGATAAATTAGCGTATTTGGCACGCCTCTACTGCTGGTCACTCATACCACACAAGACTGACGGCACGAATCTGTGGGTTGATGGGTCGGTTGCAGTGACTGATGGATGGTTGAGGAATGAGGCATGATACGGCAGAGCAGAGAAGAGCAGGCGTTATTTCACTCATGCGAATTCAACGTTATCGATCTTTTGCGGCTCACTCGTCCCAGCGGCAAGCACACTTGTCGGACATTCGCAGAACGTGAAGTCAAATGCGCATCGCCCTGAGGCTATCGGTTAGAAAAGAGAGAAGTGGCAGAGTCCAATTGTGATTCAAGGATGAAATTGAATGGGCAATCAATCACATGTATTTATAAGCAGGTGATAAAGTAGATGAGCAGATGAGAATACTAAAGAATAGACGATTAGATGAAAAGACAAATAAAGGGAATGAATGATTGCTCGTGCATTTTGCAAAATTTATTCTCAGTGACAAATAAGTGCCAGTATTTGCATGACTCCCATTTCATCGAATGTTGCTCAGCTTGGCACCGGTCAGCGAGAGCAGTACCTAGTCAGGCATTGATTTTAGCGCTGAGAATGTGGCGAGCAGAAGAAGGCATGGGGGCCATGAGAGGTGAATATAGGAGAGTGAGTGTGAAGAAGATTGTCGTGAGAGCGTGAAGGAAAAAAGTGGGGGTAGAAGTTCGGGTATTATGTGCCCTCGAGTCTTGCATGGCGACAGGACAACATGAGGTCAGCCGTGTCTGATCCATCGTCAACATTCAAATTATCACCAGGTAGGGTCTAATTGGTTTAGTCAATTGTTTAAATTGAAATAATTAATTGTCTTGAGTGCCTTGCGACAGCGAAGCATTTAGCAGTTTGTTTGTACAACCGTTCTCATGTCATAAACATGTCCACTAGCAACCGGCTGCTTAAAGCAGCCAACCGTAAACATAGGATGTGCACTTTTCAGTGTTTTATGAATATGGAATATGAATATGTGAAGAGGAGATCAGGTGGACGGACATCAATAACGAGGCCACAAAGGGGGACTACGAAGAAATGCGTAGACAGTTTGAGAGTGTGTGCAGCCATATGATAAAACCGCAAAAGCGAAATTCGTGAACAAAGAGGCAAGAAATTTAAAATGGGGCAAATGCATAAGGAGACTCAAGCGTCATCCACTTATTGTGTCTTCCTTTGACCACCATCGATGTATTCGTGTGTATTTTAAATATACATGTCCAATGTGCTTAGTCCAACTTACCCTGTAGATTTCTCCTATATCATCCTGTTGCTCTGACGTGTACGTTGCAAAATCGGCGTTTCCTGTGGTCCACCTCTTTCACTTTGTTAGATTTACTGGCAAAGAAGGGAACATGGATATGACAGACGTCTGGGGAGACGCGTGGATTAAAGAAGTCGCACGATGTCTGTAGGTGGAGATGAGTAAATGAAGGAGAGCATAAAATATTTCAAGGAAATAAGGCACTTGCCGATTAACTAAATGATTTTCAATTGAATGCTGGGAACAAATCTTAACCCTTGAATTCAAAATGCGTTATCTAATACGGTCAAGCTGAGATGAGATGCCCATGTAGCCTGTCACAAAAGTAATGGTTACTGTGTGTGGAATTAAAAATGCCAGTTTTGGTCCGTTTTTTTGCTACCACTCATCGAAACATACGGTTCGGAAGGGCGGTCCTACTGCAATCCCTTCAGTAGATGGTTAGAATCCTGTACCAATGATTTAAGTTGGTAAGAGCAAACCACTTCTTTTATCGGATGCTTAGTTGCAATAAATAGGTTCGTCGTACGAAATAGTAATAAGGAGTGTTGAGTCCCCTTATAAGTCGTCCAAGGATTCCTTAAGGCCGTATCATCTTTGTTAAGGATTAGTCCCAGAATTCACTTAGAATCATGAGCACAAGTTGAATACTCCGCCACGACGCGAGCATGTCGGAAAGGCGTCATTCCAACGAGGAAGCTGTGGTTAGCATTGTTCGCATAAATATTGGCAGCAGTAGAGATTAGAGCTCTTACTTTGCGAGAGAAAACCAAAGGAAAGAAAAAAGGCAAAGTCGCATAGTAATTGCAGGCTGTAGATCCAGCAAGGATGCAGCAGGGTGATGGAAAAGGCAGGATGTATTGATGGAATCACACTTTCGCAGAAATAGGTAGAAAGTTCGGTGGCACCCTCAGCACTGCTTAACCAGTGGAGAAATAAAACGCTTTTTGGACGATTAGCAGGAGCAAGGTCTCACACGTCTAGACGCTTTGGATCGCCACTGCTTAAGCTAGGTGTAGGTCACAGCGCGCAGCATTTTCAGTGCTTCAGGACTGCAAAATGACCTGCGATGGTGCGCAAGCATTGAATAGAGGCAAACAGGATGCAAAGAAGCAGCTGCTCAAATCGCTGCCTAGCAGGCAAGTATAGTGGGCAGTTGGAGTAAGGCGACAGCGCCTTGTAACAGAAGACGTCACTAGGTGGCTAGACCATGACCAGAAATAGCTGATTTCGCATCACTTTTAGGAGACGCTCTCGAACTTCGAAATTCAGGCCCACTGCGATCAAATAGGAACCGGTGAAAAAGCAGAGGGAATAGTGCGTCAGGCTGTGCCTTTTTGTTTCCTTTTCTACTATTTCCTCAGTGCATCCTATTGCACTGAAGTTTACTAAAACCACTGCAGCACCCTGGGAATTGCTGATAAAACAAATCCGGATGCGCAGCTCTGTTCAGCCAATTAAAGCATTACTTGTCCGGCATGGTAAAGACTTGCACGTTTTCAATCTCATTGGAGTTAGTTGTGTGGATCCGACACACGGAATTTGTGCACCGATCGTCGGTGCACAATTTACGTCGGTGACAGCAACGGAAATGAATAAGACAACATGAAGTGCATAGGACGTTCCCAACTCACACAGGCAGAGCATTATCAGTCAAGAGTTAGTACACTGACCATTCTCCAGCGCTTTGTTTGATGATGAATAGTGCTATTTCAATGTATGCACTCTCAGCCGAGTTCAACATTCCTTTTGCCTCCTCGCACGCCTTCCTCAATCAGCTGATGGCGGTTCTATTGGTTGCCAAGTATTTTCCTTCGTGGTCCCTCTTGATGATCTCCACAAAGTGGCCCGCTAGTCGAGAAGCAATAGCCTTTCCGCCCAAGTGTGCGTTGCCGCCAACCGCCTTCACCTCAAATCTTTCATTCTGTGTGGACATGGTGGAGACGTCAAAGGTGCCGCCGTCCCAATCAAAGGTAAGCACATTGCGCCGCTACCTCGCTGTCTTCTTGTCCATACCTTAGGCAATGGCAGCTGCGGTCGGCTCATTGATGAGGTGCAGCACGTTTAAGCTCGCCAGTTTTCCAGCATCGATCGTGGCCAGGCGACAGTTGACATTAAAGTAGGCTGGTACTGTGATGACAGCATTTGTCACCTTCTCGCCCAGGTAGACCTCTGCTGTCTTCTTCATTCTCGACAGCAACATGGACGAGATCTGCTCTACATCGAAATGCTCTGTCGTGCCACAATGCTGCAACTCGATCTTCGGTATTTCTCCAGAATGTTTAAATTTGAATGGCCATTGCTTTATGTCTCCCTGTAATCCTTCATTCTCAAAACGGCGTCTAATCAGATGGTTCATATCAAATTCTGTATTGGTAGGGTTCATGGCTGCCTGCTTTTTTGCGACCTCATCGATGAGACATTCCTGATCGGTTAAAGCAACACAACTGGGCGTTGTGCGGTTGCCCTGATCATTAGATATGAATTCAACCCTGCCACTCTGGACAACACCGACGCACGAGAACGTCGTTCCTAGGTCGATGCCGATGGCTGGACTCTTTAAACATTTTTTTGTGAAATGCGCAAACGGCAACACGTTTAGTCTCGTGGAAATGATCTCCACTATATCTGCATCCCTTTATACCTGCTGCAATCGGCCATGACGAACCTACCTTGGCATGCGCCAACTACTCGAATGCTGTCATCCAATCTGCACCTGACACTACTTCAAGCTTCTTCTCAGTAGCTGACGACTGCATACTCGAAGGAATGGCGCAACACACAGACTCCGGTGTAAACAGACCTGTAGGTGATCACTGGTGTGAGCAGAAGTGACAGCTCTATGCCGGCGTATGTGTGACATAAGTCTATCAGTATAAAAGCGCCCTTGTAATGACTCCTGACTGATAATATTCCAATGTCACATTGCCAACATTTTCCTTAGCATAGACCATTAGGGTCAGAATGCGAAATGGAGAATCCTCAGCAATGCAAGAGCTTTGAGCCAAATATTGTTTTTTCCTTTAGGTGTATAATATTATTCAGAGGGATATTTAGGTGAAAAATTGTAGTTATGATCGAGGAAATAAATATTAAGTGGGCACTTATCCAGGATTTATTCGGAACGCGCCGTTAAAATGCCTTACGATGGTGATCTGGAGAAAAATATCGCAGTCCGCTTCAAGCATCTTTTATTTTCATAGCGGCCATACCTTATTAATACAATGATTTCGCCTTCGTGGCATGCCGTCAAGTGTTGAGGATCGCACCACGAATTTTCACAATTCTCGACGGCATTGGAGTGGATAAGAAAATTTTATTTAAAATAGTGATCCCTTGGAAGTGATGGGAAATGTTCATGAGAATTATAACAGCCTTAACAACTGATGACAAAATCATTTCTGTACAAACGCTGCCTTGCTTGCTATTTGCTTCATTCCTTTGCCGCCACGCTCTGTGATCAGCGCATCTCAGGGCACTGTTAAAAGGCCTTCAAAGGAAAATTGGTCTAGAGGTTTGTAATAACGGAATTCATACCTACGCCACTGATGTTGCGCTCCGCATCTTAAGGCACCCTGTTGCAATGGAATTGGGTTGAGCCACTCAGGGCACCAGAGGATGGGCATGTTGATCGACTCGGCAGGGCCAGACAGTTAGTTTTATCGTGTCAACAGTCATAGCTTTCAACTGTCTCTGCTTTGGACAAAAAAATAAAACCAAAGCATGTACGTTGCAGTGCCGACACTTTTAAGGAGTTGTCGACAGTTTTAATCAAGTTATGGCACCAAGAATGGTGCGAATGGGAGCATCATTTGGCCCGTGGGAGTGCTAGCACCTAGGTTGAAGAAGAACAGCAACACAATCGACCCTGATTGCAAGTCGTAAGACAGCAGCTCCTTATACAATCGTGGGTGAATAAAGTACTCGTGTTTTTGCATGATATAGTCCATGCAAGGGTGACAGTGCAGACAGTCCTCAGGGCACACTTTGCTTTCTTTTCTCTTTCCTACCGACAAAATCAGGAGTAAGTGCTTCACAGCTAGTTGGGCAAGTGGATCTCTCTTCAGAAGTGATAATAAATTCAACGGTTCTGTTGTGGTCCACATTACCTCTGCAGCCCCCTACTTCAGCCCATTTTAGGTACGATATCCTTATTCGTCAATGCTCCACGCATACGCTGATACAGCCGCCCAGCTCCTCGAGTCAGGCCTTCATCCCTGAAAGAAGCTTAAAACACTGTAAATTAAGAAGACTTTTTCTGTGTTTGTAAAGAACAATGCGGATTCGGGGGTAACATTAGAGAGAAGACAAATAGGGGGATTCTTTGGATTTTCGGCTGCTACAGTGTGCAGGCGACAGATCGAAAGAAGGTGCATGAAGGCTCTTAGGATTTAAAGGCAAATGGTAAGTTGGAAGTTTGTGTGAAGGCCACGGTGACTTTTTTACTCTTTGCCTCCGACTTTGCTGGTTGTCTGCCGGATCCTAATTAAGCTGTCTACCATTCTCCATCTTTTCCTCCTCTTCCATTTAAGAACTTGTAGAAACGCATTTTAATGATACAGAAGCAAACGATTGGTAAAATAATGTTTGGATAGTGGTTTTTGGGGCTGCACAAGACTCTGCAACTGTTTGCTGTAGATTTTACAACAATTGTCAGTAAATATTGACTTGACGGCACCACGCACAATATGGCTGGCGCTTCTCAGTACACAGTGAAGAGCACCATGCCCAAGGAGGCGGAGACGTCAAAGCAAGTGCGATGTGGAGGCGCCTTTTTTTCCAAAACGCCTCTGTCACAACCAACTCGTGTGGAACCACCTAAGAGCTAATGAAAGGTGGGAGTGGATACCACACAAGAAGCATGGCAATTGGCTGAACAGAGCCACGCATTTGTAGGCCCTGAGTCAGCAGTCACCACAATCAAATGCTAGCGCGCTTGGGTAGGGCATATGATTTGGTCTACTCTAAGTTCATAACAGCAAGCAAATAATTCTGCTTAATGCATTGTAATGGAAAACTAGGAAAGTAGAAGCACGTGGAAGGAAAGCAAAGGCAATTCATTTTAACTATAGGTGCTGGCAGAGCTCTTACTCATCGAATGCTCTGTGTTGCTGCCCTTTGATCCCTGTAGGCTGTTGGTAACCAGTCGCACAGCCAGGTGTCAGCACTTTCTACTTGATGGGTATAAGACTGTGACACACAATATAGAGCCTGACTGAAGCCCAGAAGGCAACTAATGTGGTGAAAACTCAAGGCATTCTCCTCATCCAAGACCACGAGTTAAGCACTCTACGTGTTGCAGTATATAGAGCCTAACAATAGTGAAGGACTCGGCAATGCTTTGGCACTCCTTTGACTCCAATTCGATGCATTGCCTTAAGTCCCAATTAGGATCTGGGCTAGAATAGTGCATTCCGAAGTGATTCTGTCGACGGGATTGCCTGCATCTCATTCATTGTTGATGCATCGCACACGTGCTCACTCAGGTGCACTCAATAAAATCCTCTACTTCCTCTGAAACACCTGCAAGGAGCTCATTCCACTGCCCTATCTTCGATAAATTAGTTGTAGTGTCGGCCTATTGAAGATAAATAGCAGAATTTTATCACATCCTTGAGCAATCAAATCTACTGAAGCCTCTTTCTGAAGGTCGAGGTGGAGCTTTTGATTTTAGTCATGAGAGCAAGTAATCACCAGTGAGTCTTCATAACGCATGTCCACTCAATTGAGTGTTGTTTAAAAGATTCTCGAAATCCAGGCTTCGCCTCTCCGGGCTTATTTCCACCTTGATCAGTCCCAATTTTGCTGACTGGGTTCCTGTGAGAGGTTAATAACACGTCAGTGTATGGCGGCTGCATGCTTCATTCAAAATTGGATTTATTTCGCGTTTTGGTGGCCAATTGAAGCCAACTTGGTATGCGTTTAACCACCTTCGCTTACTTGTTCACTCGCCTATTTACCTGCCTGTCTACTAAAACAGTATTAGTTAAGGATTGGCACAGCGAAGGACATTTTGGATACAAAGAGAAGGAACTGAAAGGCAAGCTTCACTTAACACCAAATCTCAGCAGTGGGAATGCATTGCAGGTATAGAAGTAGACGAAAAGCAGAATCCTACTCACAAAAAAATGTGGACCACTCGTCGATCTGCAATTTTAAGTCAGTGGCATTCGCATCTGACGTCATATCAGCTGTGATTAAAGAAATCGGAGACAGGACTACCACCTCATTGTGCCGCCATAGGTGACACATTGATTGGCGCTGTTTTCCCAGCTACAAAGCACTAATTCTGTTAGGCATTACTCCACTGGTATGAAAATCACTAATTTGTGCCGAAGGGGGAAAATTGCGGGGTCTTATGTAATTTTACAAAACTATTTTACTGATGGTAAGGGCGATGAGAAGGACAATAGATGCTGAAGAGGACATTTCTAACTTGTTGATTAGGTCTTATGGGCAGTCAATGGTCAAGACATTGGCCCTTCTACAGCACTGCAGTTGTGCTGTCCAAACATCACTATGGAGCTGTCACCACTGTTCATGCCACTGCTCACATACAAACCTGTCCACACCGGAGCCTGTGCTGTGCGTCATTTCCTCAAGTGTGCGGTCGCCAACGAATGAGGAGAAGCACGAGGCTGTGGCAAATCGTGGTTGGATGAGTGCCTTCCAACATGCACGCGTCATGTGATTGGCACAGCTCACAGCCCAATCACAATCGTCATGGCTAAGCAGACCCAGACATCAAAGAATTCATGACTGGGAGGCGTGTGGTATTTGAGAGTATTCTTCAGAGACGCCTTTGTAACACCCAAATCGGGTGGAGACGAAGCGCTTCTTAGTTGCCCAAACATGGCCAGCCACATGGACTGCATGCGCCGGCAATCACCGCATTCAACCCGAAATGCGTTTAGTTGAGCATATGAAATGATCCTTGCAGCATTTTTACAACAGATTGCTATATTTTGTCAGATTGTGCTTTTACTCAATATCACGCCAGTGGCACCACTCCTCTTGCCCAAGTTGAGAAGAACCGGTTGACCTGATGATGGCAGATAAAACGAATACCATAGTTCGCTACTGCCATAATCTCAAAAAAGATCTCTGAAATAGTTTGTAGCAAAGATTCTAAAGCTTTGCATGAGCGTAACATCTTGCAGCGATAACTTCATATTAGTAACAGTCGGTATTCTAGATTCCGCCCCATATTGACAGTAGGTCAGATCAGTCTTTTCTGCATTCTTTTTGTTTTTTTTTGAATCCCTAACTCTTTCTCAGCAAGACCTCTCACCTTTCAGGTGGGTCTGGTTAAGGCACTTCTATGTGCAACGGCTCCTGCAACCCATTGAGAGGACTTGAAACCGGAGGAGGAAGTGGGAAGGGGCACCTTCATTATATTCTATCCGAGTCTCACACGCTAGCTGAGGATAGTAGTGAAGTAGAGTTTCAACGGCTTAAACGTTGAAGCCTTTGTTGAGGGGAAAAAGATAATGCAAAGACCTTCGCATCAACGCATATTGCACGCTCTTCGGCCTCTGCCTTAATCCACTGAAGTCGCTTGTAACTTACCCTCGAGAAGGCATTTTACAATAATAGATAGATTGGTCAGTCAACAATAATAGGATTGGACGTATTTTGTTTGATTGGATGGCTGTAATGGTTAAGAGGAATCTAAAGGCAAGACAAGTGATGGAGGGCGATTTGCGAGTGTCGAACGTGACGCTCACTACCTTCGAGTGGGAAATCCTTGGCTTTATTTGAGGCTTTACCAAAGTTTAGTTTTATTCGGTCTTTATGTGCCCATTCGATAAACGCCTCCTCTATCGACCAAAGCGTTAATTGGTGATTTACTATCTATCCGCTTCCTTTATCGCCTTCCAGGTGCTTCCCTTTTTATTGGTTGTTACAAGAGGCAATAATGACCAGCTACCAGCCAAATGCTAAAGCTGATGTCTGGGGTCCTCATGCATGGCGTTCTAAAATACGCAGATACGTCTTAGAGGGATGGTTTATGTATCAAATCCTGGGGTGCTTTATAGTAACGGAGACTTCTGTTTGCTTTCCTGTCATGGAAAAAGAAACTTTATTTTGCCGCTAGCCGGTATGCGTGTGTGTGTCAGTAAAGAAGGAGGAATTAGGGGCGATAAAGGAGGAAAAGAATAGGAGAAGATGTTTGCATTAAATAAGTGAAAAAATGGAAGATAGAAAGAGCAAAAAGAGAGGAAAGAGGTAGTGGAGCGATGAGAAGCCTTGAGAAATCGGCATACCCTAATTAGGAGAAACGCAAAAGCAAACGTAGAGCAAACCACACAAGCAAGTTATTCGTTCGTAACCTTAACTGTCCTTTGCATTTTAGTAAATCGAAACATAAAGTTAAGGAAAGTCATAATTAAAAGTCAAATGTTAAGAATTTACAGCGCATCGGAAAGAAAATGGACTTTTATAAGTTTAAACGTCAGTCATGTTATGCAACGGATCTAGAGCGTTCATCCTCGTCTCTCTTGCCGCCCTTGCTATTAAAAAGTCTAAACACGCTTCGAAATCTTTATAATAAACAAGAGAGTGGGCACGAAAAGATCTTGTAGGAGGGTTCAAAACAGGGATAAATTGCGCCCTTAGGAGCCAACCCGCGGCTCCGCAACCAGGTTCAAACTGTCGTCCCGCTCTGACCTACAAAGCACGCTCTATCTAACTTAAAACCTAAAAATTAGCAAAAAACTTTTTGCCTTTTGATTAGAACTTGGTTTTGTCTTTACATTGTTTACAAATAGTTTCATTTGTTATTACATCCTTACGATTCGCTGCTGAGTTTTTCATTGCTGCAAGCTTTGTAATTTGTTTCGTTTATATGTTTGCTCTTCAAATATAACACCGAAGACAAATCTTAGCATTGGCAGCAGCCTTAAACTTTAGGATAAAACACAAAAATCAAAAGCTTGTTTGTTTTATCAAATAAACACTGAGGTAATTGGTTAGTTTTGTATATTGAGCGCGTAAGTGGTGTGCATTTTAGGGATCCTCGTTCCCTATCAGTCGGGTGGTTATTCAATGCTTCTTGCTGGTCTCAAGTTTAGTATTTGTGGTTCTAGGTCATTTTAATACCGATTTGCTTCCTTTTCACTTTTAATTGCTGGAGTAAACGCAAAAGCTTCATAATGTGACCATTAGGGCGTTTTGTTTTCCAACTACAACTGCGTTTTTTGCACTCTATAATGCTTCAGGCAATAAATTATGATTGTTTTGATAATTATAGAACTGGTTAGCTCCTTTACTGAGGGTTGACTTCTAATAATGGTGCGTAACTTAGTTAAGGATAGTTATAATCAACCCAGCTGCTTGACATTTATTCAAGATTTTCATGCGATTAAGAACCTATTGTGTGCATACATATATATATATACACCTGTTTTTCTGCCTCCTTTAACTGCTTAACTATAAAAAGCGTTAAAGAAGTAGCTGCAGTTGCTGTCAAGACTCGTTGTTTTCCATTTGTACTACTTGCTCGAGTTGGTGTTTTGACTGCGCAATATTTCTAGCGAATAATCGAGATTGTTTTGGTTGTTTCTAAATGTTTCGCTATTTTAATAGGTATGAGTTTTGGGTAATGAGGCCTTATTTGATGAATAGACCTTTAACTTTGTTAAGAGCTTTCTACTCATTCGTTATTTTCTCACTGATAGATACCCATTTATTTATGGGTATCTGCTCATCAATTCCCTTCCTACGCACTTCTATGCTGCTGTAGAGTACTTTGATCTGTTGATTACGATTTTTCTGGTCGTTCTTTGAATGAGCTTGGATTGGTTTCTACCGTGTTAGCTAAAACTCCAGTTCTCGATGATGTAGTGTAGGAAGTCCGACCTCGCTGATCTCCTGAACGCGGGTTCAGCTTCGACATGAGCTTATGTTTGGTTGTCTACTTGTTTATTTGTTTGGCTTACTCAGAGAAATGGGGCGGTATCTCGGCGACTCAGAAGCGTCTGCGTGGAAGGCTGTAGCAGTAACAGTGGTAGTAGTAGTGGACTTTCATTGATCACAATTACCAACAATTACTGCTGCTGGCTGCCTTGGGTGCTGATTGTCAGAAAAAGTGTGCAACTGAGACTTACTAGTTTGATAGGATTTTGACTTTCTTTGCAGATAACTGTCAGCGTTGAAGTGGCGGTCGGCGCAGCAGGAAATAGAGGAGGAGGAGGTTGGGAGGGAGAGTGATGAGGGGGAGGCGCTGCGTCGTCGTTACTTCCTACTGTTGGTATTACCGCTGCTGCGAGATGTTGCGGCGTTTGTGACCCAATGGGCATGAGGAGTAGTAGAAGGAAAATCGATCCTGTCTTCTTCGTTTGCCCCACTGCTGCTGCTCGACCCTCTGTGACACTAAAGCGTCGACCTCGTGGTTGTTGTTGCTGAAGCCCTACTTCACTAAGTAGGGAGTGTTACTTTCTTGCCATGGGAGGCGTCGACGCGAGATCTCGTCCTTCGGAAAATTTGACTGCTTCAAAAGTGCTAGCAAACGTAAATGCGGAGGTTCCTCCAACTTATAATTTGGGTGCATTTGAAACCTGTCTTGTTCTGTTTTATTGAAGCAGAACAAGTGTAAGAAAGGCAGAGGTGACTTTGTCGAAGGGCTGCAACGGATTGATAACGTTTTCAATGATCGGCGGCCTAATTCTGTCTGCATTTCGTTGATCGTTGAATGGCTGAACAGTAAATCAATGCTTTTATTGATAGGGCAATCAATGCGCTGTCTATCGTGATGTGATTGCCCGTTGTGGGAATTACAAAGTGTTTTCAAGCTGCTCGCGACACACTGCCTAGGCCATTACAATCATGACTTCCATCCCAACTCTTTCCGGCCCTCTACTCGCATTTCGCAATCTGTTAACCCCTTGGACTCAAGAGAAAGTCCGTGAAGCGACGTCATTATTGCCTCCTGCAGCCAGCTCCACTCTGTCCTCTAATCCTATTCCAAAATCGAAGTGCCCACAAAGCATCCACCACCCATCCTTTAACTTCCATTGCATCCTGGGCCTCAACTCCCACTCGTCACACTCTATCGACAACGCGTTGTTCATCCAACGATGTGATTAAACACATCCGTAAGTGGTTCCTTATGTGCACAGTAGTCTGCAGTCTTCATTCAGCTTCCACTACTTGCATTTTATCGTCTGCCTTTCTACTCTTACCTGTGGCATTCGACCGGTCGGTGGTCTGACCAACCAACACTGGCCAGCGCAATCTGCAGCACTGGCGTCTTTGGAGCTGTGAGAAAGCAGGTCCCGGTGTTCTCGATGACGTGGACGATGGCACGACGACAGCTGCATTCTGAATCAGGCCTTTAACGTATCAAGCATATCGAGTGAGAAAAGGAAAGCCGAAGGTCGGTGCACTTTTTGTGTCGATGTACTCCTCTCTGAGAACGTTAGTATTAGTGAACCTTCTAATTCTCTTCCTTCTGCTCCTCTTCCATGTGTGCTACGATGTGATGGCTATTGATCCAAAGCAGAGAAGCACATGGGAAGGCGACGTTTGCTACTAGGAAACAACCTATATTGAGGACTGTTGTGCAAAGCCGACACCAGCAGAAGCCACTGCTAGAGACTACGTGACACGTGCCACAGATTGATCCACGCACATGTCAAATGCGAAGACGTCAATCACACACTCAACTAAAAGATATGCTTACGTACGCGTTGCGAAGCCTTCTACCACTCATTTTGCTTCTCTGTCTTACCCTCGTTTTCACCACTCGTTTTATCGCCAGCGTCTTTACCTCCTTTTGGTTCGTTCTCCTCGCCTACAGTTTCCTTCTCATCCTCTACTTTTGCCTCCGACGTCACCCCGCTCTCCATACTCTCGTCATTTTCAAAAGTTGCAAAGACGTCAAGGGACCAAGGCAGAGAGAAATCGCGGAAATTAGGGTAAGTTGTACTTCCATGTCTACTTCTGCTCCTCTTCTTCCTTCCTCCAATCCATCTTATCCCTTTTCTTCCCTACTAGGTTCGCATGCGTTATTTCAGCATTGTACTCACTAGAATGCCAGTGCATTTCACCACATATCAAGAGAGAAATCGAAGGTTAAATGCTTAAAGCATGCCTTTAGGTAGAAATATGTGGTCGATTTTTTTTCATTCAGCTACATGGTCATAGGAGTGGGTAAATGAAGGTATTATGGGGTAGTGGGAAGCTAGAGCGAAGGAAATGAAGAAGAGATGTCTACAGCACTACGCATAGGCATACAGTAATAACATTTCGCCAACCCTCTTCCCTAACATCCTGTCTTTCCTGCTCTCTGCCCTTTGTCTCTTCTCCTCTCCTCGCTTACCTACTCCTTCGTCCACTTTGGTTGAACAAGCGAGTTACTTCGCCACCATCAGAGAGGTGCAAACACCACCCTTGTCATCTCTGGTGCGAAGGAAGTACTCACGTAGATACATAATTAGGGAGAGCCATCAAGAAGTTATCTTTGTCAGCTCCATAGCAGCCTTTAGGAGTAAGTCGCCACTTTCTTTCGTGCATGTATGCCTTGTACCGCTTTGCTTATCTCGTTTCTTATGTCTGTCTCGCACGCGATTGCGAATCGCCTAATCGAGAGCAGGAGTAGGGACAGAAGCAGGAGCGGGTGTAGTGAAACAGAAGCAGTGTAGCACGTTAGGTAAAACTAGGCTTAACTAGGTCGAACTGTACTGGACTAATTCAAATACGAATAGAGTAGAGCAGCCACGTATGCCTGACTATGACAGGTAGGTAGGTAGCCGTCTTCATTGACCTACCGTTTGAAGTAACCTTAACGCCTCCTCATTTGTCACGTCGAATCAGCCTAACGCAACTGCAGGCTGCATGCAATGAGGTCTTTCGTTTCCGTCTGGCAGATATTAGGGACCAATATACACACGCAGCAAGGAGGTCTGGCGACGTCTCCGATATGGTGGAGCGGAAACTCTTTTGCCTCTTCCTCCTCTCGCATGTCCCTCTCCAATCCATTTTCGGTGAGTCACTTCCTCCTCTTTTTCTTGTCTGCATTCCATTTCACTGCATACGCTCTTTAGCACTGCGTCTTGCATTACGTCTTAGTGCTCGCGCTTCATTTATTCAAATCAGAGAAAAGGGAGGAAAGAGTGCTGCCTACATATCATCTCACAGCCCTTCGTGTTTCCATTTCAGTGAAGCCAGAGCGTCTCACTCGTCTGGCTACCCCACGTTTCTGTCATGTTCCCGTTTCCCGGATCCACAGTCACTTCTCCCCTTCCTTTTTCTCCAACCCCATCATTTGCCAACGCCCTTTAAGTAAGTCCCGTTCCTCTCGCCGTTTTCCTTTATTCCTCATCATGCTATGTTAAATGGTGATGCTGATGAGAGTAGTTATGCTCTGGACTAGACGAGGCTTAGACTACACCAGAGTAGACTACACTAGGCTTAAGCAATGTCTGAATTTTGCTTTAACTTAGCTAGCAATGCCATATCCCCTTCATTCCCATCTTCCATTTTTTGTTTTCCATAGTTTGTTTTATTCCACGCCGCCTCAGTTCTGCCGCCTCTTCCTCCTCCTCATCTCACTCTCTCTCCTTCACCATTTATGCCCTTGAGAGCGAAGGTGAGTGCCTTCCACCTACTTTCCACTTCGTATTGCATAGTTCGGCTCATATCCCACCTTTCCATGCCATTCTCCACATCCATCTCCCACCTTGTAGAGAGTACCTCTACCTGGTGGTCTATATTAGCGGGTAAGAAGGTGCACTTCTCTCCCTGCTCCTTCATCTCTACTCTTTTCGCTCCGTCTGTCCCACTGTGTTTGTGTATGCCGTTGTCCACTTCCTTTCTTTGTCCTTCCAGATCGTTGTCGTGATCAGTGTGGCACGGAAACAGGTGAGAACATGTGTTTGTTTGTATGTGTACGCGCGTGTTTGTGTGTGTGTAGGCCTATTGACACAGTTGGTCAGTCTTCCTCTCCGTACGCGACTTTGCAGACGACCAGGTGGATAGTTGTATCCTGGGCCCAGTAAGCTCTCCTTTGACCATTCATTTGTTGTCTGGTTTGTTGGCAGGTTGGTTGGTTTTAATTTCTCACTTCTTGACCCACCTATTTCGCGTTATTCGCCTCTTGCTTCTTCCGTCTCTGCCTCCTGTCCTCTCTCATCATCATTCTATCTTTTCACTTGTTCTTTTTTTCAGATTGAAGAAGACATATCGTGGTGGAATGAAAGCAGCGACGACAAAAATATGAGCAACATTGTGCATGGAGGTGGCCCAAACCGTCACAGATGGTTGCGGCGATTAGCCAACCATGTGCTGAGGATATCGAGCTGCCTGCGCCTACACAGAGGAAAAGGACTTACCAAAAGAAGTGGTGCAATGAGGCGGCCCCCAAATCCGGTAATCTGCGGTTTTGAGAGTCGCATTTGCGCAGTTCTCAACATTAGACATTGAACATTTTAAGGACTTCAGCCTTACCCCCTAATCTCCCCATTTTTCTTGCACCAAGCCTTACCTTCTTCTATCCTACCTCTTCCCTAATAGAAGTGTTTTCCATCCAAATGCGTCTTTATGGGCACTGCATTATGCGCGTTCTATTGGTAAACGCCATCCACTTCAATGGACACACTTAACTTCTCGTGTCACAGTCCTTCACTGTGGTTCGAGCAGTAGCCTCGCAGACCGAGCAAGCCCTGGCTTTCTGCAAGAAGGTGGTGGGCGCTGAACCGTTGCTTCTCAGTGGTCGTGTGGTTGTGAGCGGCGAATGCCGGCGTGATTGATTGGCTGACTTTTCGCTCAGTATGAACTGAGCACCTGGACGGGTGGGCTTGTCCGATATGTTCAGTAGTCCAAATAGTGGGCGGACCAGATTGCCGGTGAGAGAAGGCAGGGCAAGTGGAGTGTCGATTGGGCAGGTATTTCCACTTAAGCCTCTCCTCTACCCCAAGACTGGACCCATACCCAGGCTGATAGTGCTCCATCCTCTGTGTGTGTCAATAGGCAACGCGCTGACAGACTCGCGGCTCTCATTGACTTCAGAGATGGTTTGGATGCGCTCCGATAGTTGCAGTGAAATCACAAACGCTTGGCATCATGAAGATGTAGCCTGCTTTGACGCCCAGTGTCATTCTAGTGCTACAGATGGACCACATACGACCCATGTGTTCCTCATTCAATGTTCAGTGAAGCCATAATTTCGAGGTCAAATGCTTACAACGGGGATGGGTGAAGCAGTGCAGGCGCGAATAGTGCATGTATTTTTAACTCCAAATGATCGGATTTTTTGGCAGAGGAGGAAGAGAAGCAGCTTTGCTTCTTAGATTCGGTAGGTGCGGCGTTTCCTGGGATCTACGCGTTAACTCATTTCTAAATGGTTTGTTTCGAAACACGATTCAACCGTCCTATACCCATGTTTTTGCAAAATTCGCTTTACAAGCTTTCGTTTGGATAATATCTGTGACTAATAAAGAAGCCACTTACAAGGATTTTTGACTCACTCCCCACTGTTTGCTCATGGATTCGATTAATTTTAGTGAACATTCGCTTCATTCTCTCACTACACAACTACGTGACTGCAAGGGCGATTCGCCCTTGGACATTTTCGACTGGCTTAATGTTGGTATCGCAGAAGATGCTTTTAGTCCCTATCGCCTCTCCACTCCGGGTGCCGAATTCGCTTAGCATAATCATTGTTTGACGATTTAACCATCCTGCTGTCTTTTTTGCGGAAGGCGTAAAAATTGAGGTGAGGCAGTCCAGCTACCACAACTAATTGTCCTAAACGGAGTCTGCAACAAGCCGTTCATGCCATGAGCTTTTTGGAATGAATAGACAACACAGAAGAGGAACTACACTTCCTTCGCCTAAGAGCTTACACTAGCTGAATTCTGCGGAGTCCACTCAACTGTAGATCGTGTAACACTTCGAAGCTCCATCGCATGCACATTGACCGAGATCGCGTGGTAATGTCAAGCAAATTCGCAGCACTTAACAGTTATTCGAATAAGTTGTTTTGTAACACTTCGCTATTTGTCCAAGTTTCATCTCATGTTGTGGGCACGCGGTTGGCCCTTTTGTCATCGCTGGGTGAACCGGCCTCTAGGCTATGCTAGCAGCCCGACTTCTCTTTCTGTTTACCGAATCGATGTATTCTCTTCACGTACTACATCTCCTTTCGTCTCCGAGGAAGCCTTGGGGAGCTATGACTTCGTTGACTGATTGTGTTACCCAAAACTTGTTAAAACGATGCAAAGATTATAACAAACATTTATAGCTCTAGCTTGGTAGCTTATCTCATATTTAGTGCTCAAATNTCTCCACATCCATCTCCCACCTTGTAGAGAGTACCTCTACCTGGTGGTCTATATTAGCGGGTAAGAAGGTGCACTTCTCTCCCTGCTCCTTCATCTCTACTCTTTTCGCTCCGTCTGTCCCACTGTGCTTGTGTATGCCGTTGTCCACTTCCTTTCTTTGTCCTTCCAGATCGTTGTCGTGATCAGTGTGGCACGGAAACAGGTGAGAACATGTGTTTGTTTGCATGTGCACACGCGTGTATTTGTGTGTGTAGGCCTGTTGGCACAGTTGGTCAATCTTCCTCTCCGTAGGCGACTTTGCAGACGACCAGGTGGATAGTTGTATCCTGGGCTTAGTAAGCTCTCCTTTGACCATTCATTTGTTGTCTGGTTTGTTGGCAGGTTGGTTGGTTTTAATTTCTCACTTCTTGACCCACCTATTTCGCGTTATTCGCCTCCTGCTTCTTCCGTCTCTGCCTCCTGTCCTCTCTCATCATCATTCTATCTTTTCACTTGTTCTTTTTTTCAGATTGAAGAAGACTTATCGTGGTGGAAAGAAAGCAGCGACGACAAAAATATGAGCAACATTGTGCATGGAGGTGGCCCAAACCGTCACAGATGGTTGCGGCGATTAGCCAACCATGTGCTGAGGATATCGAGCTGCCTGCGCCTACACAGAGGAAAAGGACTTACCAAAAGAAGTGGTGCAATGAGGCGGCCCCCAAATCCGGTAATCTGCGGTTTTGAGAGTCGCATTTGCGCAGTTCTCAACATTAGACATTGAACATTTTAAGGACTTCAGCCTTACCCCCTAATCTCCCCATTTACTTGCACCAAGCCTTACCTTCTTCTATCCTACCTCTTCCCTAATAGAAGTGTTTTCCATCCAAATGCGTCTTTATGGGCACTGCATTATGCGCGTTCTATTGGTAAACGCCATCCACTTCAATGGACACACTTAACTTCTCGTGTCACAGTCCTTCACTGTGGTTCGAGCAGTAGCCTCGCAGACCGAGCAAGCCCTGGCTTTCTGCAAGAAGGTGGTGGGCGCTGAACCGTTGCTTCTCAGTGGTCGTGTGGTTGTGAGCGGCGAATGCCGGCGTGATTGATTGGCTGACTTTTCGCTCAGTATGAACTGAGCACCTGGACGGGTGGGCTTGTCCGATATGTTCAGTAGTCCAAATAGTGGGCGGACCAGATTGCCGGTGAGAGAAGGCAGGGCAAGTGGAGTGTCGATTGGGCAGGTATTTCCACTTAAGCCTCTCCTCTACCCCAAGACTAGACCCATACCCAGGCTGATAGTGCTCCATCCTCTGTGTGTGCCAATAGGCAACGCGCTGACATACTCGCGGCTTTCATTGACTTCAGAGATGGTTTGGATGCGCTCCGATAGTTGCAGTGAAATCACAAACGCTTGGCATCATGAAGATGTAGCCTGCTTTGACGTCCAGTGTCATTCTAGTGCTACAGATGGACCACATACGACCCATGTGTTCCTCATTCAATGTTCAGTGAAGCCATAATTTCGAGGTCAAATGCTTACAACGGGGATGGGTGAAGCAGTGCAGGCGCGAATAGTGCATGTATTTTTAACTCCA
>JADWOT020000032.1:3463-70000 GCA_036345935.2 Taenia hydatigena | reverse complement strand
AATGATCGGATTTTTTGGCAGAGGAGGAATAGAAGCAGCTTTGCTTCTTAGATTCGGTAGGTGCGGCGTTTCCTGGGATCTACGCGTTAACTCATTTCTAAATGGTTTGTTTCGAAACACGATTCAACGGTCCTATACCCATGTTTTTGCAAAATTCGCTTTACAAGCTCTCGTTTGGATAATATCTGTGACTAATAAAGAAGCCACTTACAAGGATTTTTGACTCACTCCCCACTGTTTGCTCATGGATTCGATGAATTTTAGTGAACATTCGCTTCATTCTCTCACTACACAACTACGTGACTGCAAGGGCGATTCGCCCTTGGACATTTTCGACTGGCTTAATGTTGGTATCGCAGAAGATGCTTTTAGTCCCTATCGCCTCTCCACTCCGGGTGCCGAATTCGCTTAGCATAATCATTGTTTGACGATTTAACCATCCTGCTGTCTTTTTTGCGGAAGGCGTAAAAATTGAGGTGAGGCAGTCCAGCTACCACAACTAATTGTCCTAAACGGAGTCTGCAACAAGCCGTTCATGCCATGAGCTTTTTGGAATGAATAGACAACACAGAAGAGGAACTACACTTCCTTCGCCTAAGAGCTTACACTAGCTGAATTCTGCGGAGTCCACTCAACTGTAGATTGTGTAACACTTCGAAGCTCCATCGCATGCACATTGACCGAGATCGCGTGGTAATGTCAAGCAAATTCGCAGCACTTAACAGTTATTCGAATAAGTTGTTTTGTAACACTTCGCTATTTGTCCAAGTTTCATCTCATGTTGTGGGCACGCGGTTGGCCCTTTTGTCATCGCTGGGTGAACCGGCCTCTAGGCTATGCTAGCAGCCCGACTTCTCTTTCTGTTTACCGAATCGATGTATTCTCTTCACGTACTACATCTCCTTTCGTCTCCGAGGAAGCCTTGGGGAGCTATGACTTCGTTGACTGATTGTGCTACCCAAAACTTGTTAAAACGATGCAAAGATTATAACAAACATTTATAGCTCTAGCTTGGTAGCTTATCTCATATTTAGTGCTCAAATTGTAAGCAGGAACTTGTTGGCGAAGGAGTGAAGAAGGCATGATTTTATTTATCTTCTTCTCCATCGTGCAATTATCCAAGACGTGTGAATCCAATTCCACTGAGGGCATATCCGGACTGGACCGCAAACGTATGTGAGTAGAGAGAATATATTGCAGGTCACGGCAGGTGCATTTGAAATCAACAGAGCTGTTTATGCGAAAACCAGAAGCAAAGTATTCGCAGTGCTTTGTTTTCGATTATACAAAATGTGTGGCTTTAAATTTTCCAACATAGACAATGTAAATCAGCATTCGCAAGCACGTTGGCTTATAAGCAACAATAAATTTTAACAAACAAAATCAACGCTTTTTTTGCTGTAAAGCCAAATGATTTTTAAAATTCAAGGTCGTTGTCACTATAAATGCGCAATCATTCCGTTGCGTCACATATGTGTGACACGGATCGTTCACTAGGCGAGGACGACCAATTGTGCCGACTTGAACCTCAGACGCATTAAATGCAATTAACGTAAGCAAACAAGGACGTAATAGGTTTTTTGGAATAGTGGCAGTAATCCGAGCACAAATTGCGGTTTGGTGAGCGTGGGCTGGTCACTGGAAGGCACACCTCCGTAGCCGAAATTCGAGATCACCGAATTCGCTGCTGGCTGTATTTTAGTACGAAAGGCACAACTAAAAGTCAAGCCTGGTAAGCACTCAGCTTTTCTTGCCTTAAAGGAGTCGTTTATGATCTTTGCAGCGGCTCTACAGAGAGGGTGGGTGGAACGAAACGGGCTTGATGGGAGGCCGCAGTGACGTCTATTTTTTGCATCAACGCACCTTTGCCTAATTGAAATCAAGCTAATTTAAAACAGGAAAAAAGAATACTTTAAATGTTTGAAATTGGTGCTGAAGAGCTGTTGGTAAAGTAGTGTGTTGTTGAACTTGCCGTAGAAGTAGGAGATTTGCCTGAGGAGGCGACTGTGATCGACATCAAAGTCACCATCTCCATTCACCTTAAATGATATTCGCGTGGTAGTTCAAGCCCTACAAAGTTGATTATTAGAAGTTGACACCACTTACTGATTGGATTTAGCATGTGTCTGAATGGTCGAGGCCTCACTGTTCGCCTAAACAGATACCCATACCACTACACAGAGGAGTATGCGAAAAGAGTCTCCGTGGATGCCCTGGTGGTTGACAGCTGACCAAGGAAGAAAGTCTACTTGATAACGTGCATTAACAACGATCTCTAACCTTTTAAGAAGCTGTCATTCCTGAATAAAATCTTTTTGGGTTTTAGGTTATAGAGGCATTCTAATCGTCTTTAGAAACTTCGTAACCATTTTGGTATTTGCGCCTCTGTTCGCGGTGAAGGCAAACCCATATTTACAAGCTACTTAGCCTTTAGGTATCAGATGTTTTGTTTTAATAAATAGACAACGTTGTCTGCTTCCTGCTAAAGTTTTAATCGATCGTCAACGTTAGCGGTTGTTGTCACTTGAAATGGACAATTACTCAATTGTGTCACATTTATGTGACATGGACATTTATCAGGCAAGATCGGTCGGTCATGCTTGATCGTACCGCGGACGCATGACAACAGCTAAAGCTAAGCGAACGAAAACCCCGTTTACGTTTTAGCGGCTGTAGAGTGGTCGATGGATGGCACATTTTCTTGTACAAATGAGAGGCCACTTGTTTTTCTGCAGCTCGTAGTTCCGTCCTAATGACACGGCTGGGAGACGAGATCAGTGGACACAGCTTCTCTGTTCCTCAAAGATTTTTGTCATAAACTTTACAGTGCCTTTGCAGAGAGGGTGGGTGGAATATATGTGACTGGGGGGGATGACGCACTGTTGTTCATTTTCCTATGTACGCATCCAGCCACTTGTTAGTTCCACAAATGGAAGAAGGAGTGATTAAATGACCATGTGTATGAGCTGGTATGCCTTAGAAGCAAAGGACTCAGTCTACACGTTAAAGTTCCTTTTGATCCGTAAGAGCCTAAAATATTCAACAGTCGCACGAAGGTCCCACCCAAAGTGAGAAGGGCGAGATATCTCGAGTGTCCTCTAAACGCCGCTATTGCAGCCGTCCACCCAGCCATCCATTAAGCTGCTAACCTAACCATACCAGTCAACCTTCTAGTCTGTTCTTTAGCTCTCTTTGATCAGAGTGTCTTGTCAAAAACGAGGTTGCACGTGGATGAAGCAGACCACTCCAGCAGTTATCCGCTGAGTGATGGTGTTCTTCGTGAAGAACGAGACTAAGTTTTTCACTTTTTGCTTTAGGTTTTAACAAATATGTTTCAACAGAAACCCAATATTGACATATAATCTGCCAGATTCACATGTTATATCCTGATTTCCATGCTTGAACTCGCGTTCCACACAAGTATGACACGAAGAAATCACCAATTTTTGATAGCTGGCAATGCTACTTTCACGCTCATGAGCTTCACGCAAAGTATTTCTAAGTAAGTACGGTGGATACCTGCTGGGGATTGCCAACGGCTTTAATTGGCGGTGGCAATCAATAATGTAGTGATTTAGTTTTAAAGTGCGGGAAGGAAGGAAGGAAATAGGTTTTGGAATGCAAAGGTGTCCATTAGCAGAGTAGAACGTGATATATGCACTGGTGAACAGCCACATTTAACGTCTGTAGGAATGATGCACTATAGAACAGGAATTCGTTTGCAATTTCCTAAGTGCACATCAACTTACGATTCAACTTCATTTTTTCTCAACAACCCAATTGCAGTTAACACGACGTTAAATTGCTGATAGCGGTACAAGTAGAAGTGAACCTGTAGGACCGCACGAGCACATTATCCAAGGTGTTAGCTAAATCGCAATGAGAATGTCTTAGTCTCTTATTCTGTGAACTGCCGGTCTGTCATCGAGCAAGTCGCCTTTTTATGCAAGCCTCCTTCTAAACTTAGCCAATTGGTGAAACACAAGAATCGCATCACTTCGGCAGTCAATCCTTCAACCTGCAGCTGTTACGAGACTTCGATGGTGATGCGCCATGTGTCTGAAACGACCCATCCTGCGCTGTGGTCAACGCAATTGCCTCCGCATCTGTTGGGAGCCAACTAAGATGCTTTGAAAATTGCATCTAATTGTAGCCAACTCCGTGTTGGTGCGTATACCGAGGGTGGGATTGCAAATGGGCTTGCAGGCGCATTTGTCACTCCTTCACATGCCATCCTTACCCACGAACCCCAAAGGGTCCAAATGCTTCCTATTGACAAGCAGCAAGTAGCATGGGGCAATAAATTCAAATAAAATGTGTTTTATGGATTACTGCTGGAATACAGACTGGAAATGAGTGCCGATGTTAAGCGAAGGCAATGTACAAATCCCGACGAGATGAATATCTTTACACTTAAGAAAAACATGATGCAATCGGTTTGAAAGCAACAAAGTCAACAAATGATTGAAGCTCAACTGACAACCGAGATAGGATTAAGAAGCTGCTAAGTTACATAGACGAGCACGTAGTCTCCCACGACTCGCAATCTGCGGTTCTAAAGGACACACATAAGGCAGCGACGAGTAATTTTGACTTAGTGCTTAAATAATGCGGATGTGATTGGGTTGTAGGCTGACAACTAATTAAGGTGGCCGAATCGTTGCGTTTGATAAAATACAACAATTCTTGAGGACCTCCCTAGCTTGCTACCCGACTTGGTTAGAATCTAAAAACGAATGTCCAGTGCAAGTCTACATCCCTTTGCTTAAGGAAGGTATCGAACACACTCATTTAGGCGTCACCTCTCCATCCAAGTCGCACAACAACGAAAAGATGTATTAATGGGAAAACCATTATAAAAGAATTGCTGGAGCTGCAAGGCATCTAAAAGGTTGCTTTCAACATCATTTATTAATGAGATGACATTTTGCAGCTGCACGTAATTTGGACTAGCAATCATTCCCCTAATGTATCGAATTGGTGTCTGATCAGGGAGGCTGGAGGTGAAGGAAGGCTAAAGTTGCCTTGTGTCTTCCTACAAGCACGCACTTAGGCATCACAACGACGGCATTGAGGTACTGCTGACTCCCACCACGATCGACTAGAAAGTATGCCTTCTATTCCCTATGCTAAGCTACATCAATTTAAGAATTTGGTTCCAGATGATATTCCCTTATTACACCTTTGGCCAGCTTTCCTTACCATATGTCGCATGAGTCAAATCCACAAATCTTCTCTTGCCCGAGTCAGTTATGATACTGTACTCCTGTTGAATACAAACAGTCAGAGCAACGATGCCATGCGGTAAGCGGGAAGACGTGCGAAGGAGTAACAAATGAGACTGCATACGTCGCTGCAATATAGGCTTTTGGTTACTCCTCATCGTTGCATTAATCTAAATCCGACTCATACCCGTGGCGTAGAGTTCAGCATCCATCAAATGCGGTGCAAATGTAATGAGCACAATGCGAAGCCGAATGTGGCTGGCTTATTGCAATTGCATACACTCAATAAATGTGGCAAACAGCTTCAATAAAGCAATTTGACAACTTGTATTTTAACAGATGGTGTGTTAGTAGGCACATGTGCCAATCACAGGGTCAAAGGCCGGCTGGTCGAGTGACGTCGATGTGTTGGCTATAAAATGCTGGTGTTTTATTCATTTACCATGTGAGTATATGCGCTATTAGGTCAGGGCCAAGGTATTCCGCATTGTTTTAATCTCGCTTCGTTGCTTTCAGTTGCTTCTTCAATTGGGAGCAGAAGAAGAGTCGCCAATTTTGTTTTCCTTCCAATCACAGCGTTTCGCTAACATGCTTTGTGTCATCACACATGTCTCCGCGATATCTTTTAATTTATTTACATCAAGTTCCTTAGTGCAGGATCTTACTGAACCCAGTTGCTTCACAAAAATGATCACGCAAACGTGCGCAACAGAACAATTCGTTAAACACTGGGAAAATTGAGCCCTTACTGAGCCTTTTCAAAATGTGCTTTTAGGTCGGCTAATAATCACTGTGCTAAATCACATCTGTCTAGCATTAAAAACTAATGGTTTGACTTCCTGGTGGGGCACCTGCCAGGAACGAGGACACACGGACACACAATCCGAGTTAGCAACACGTTATAGCAAATGCTAAAACAGTTTCTAGCACCACGCTTGGCTTTAGCGTAAAATAGGTGTGCATTCTTGAGGAGAACATCATGAATAGGGTGCGTGAATTGTGCGAAACGTAGAGTAGAGCCCTAGTTTCTAATGTGGAATAATATTTGGTCACAGGCAGAAAAATGACTACATTATTATTAAGGTTTTACTCTACCTGGATGGCGGTGAAAAATTCGGCTGCCATATAGCATTCTATCTTGATGTGGGGAAACATCCGCATAAACCAGTCATTGGCATGTTGCTGCAAGAGAATACGAGGCACCATCCAGCCTCTCTCTGACTGCCTCTGTCTACACCCCGGTGACAGTCGTACTAGCACCAAGCCACCCGGGCCAAGTTCCTGCAAGACAACCAGCAGACTGCTCGCTAAAAGGCGATTGCTGCGACCGTAGCAATAGTCCTTCACCACGAATCGAGTTGGTGCTGCTTGGATGGCAGCTAACATCTCAACGTCAGTGAGGCATTTTCTTTATTAAGAAGCGCATGTCGATGGGCTTATTTTGGTAAGGAGTAGTAATTGTTGCATGATCAAGTAATGTGGAGCTATAAATTAACAGCCCATTATATAGTTCCAAAACTACTGGCCGACCTTCCTAGCCTCCCTAGTTACTTCTTCGTGAACGTTTAGTAAATTAGCAAAGCAGATCACAAGCTTCTTGTATCATTGACATCGCCGTGGCGAGATTTCATTTCGTGATTTTACAGACGTCACCTCCATCGTCCCCTCTGCAGTTCTAGTTACACTCTGCGGCTCAGTTCCGCCAAAATCGCCTTTTGCATGACACTTACAACAAGTCGTTCGAATTGCCTTTTATTGCTGTGAACGCTGATATGTTCAGCTACCGTGAATGCAAAGCAAGCTTATCCTCCCATGCAACTAACTCCATTCTTCTCACGTGTCTCCTACTTCTCGGCATGTGTCTGAGTGTTTAACCTCTAGTCCAGGCCACTATAACAGCATATTATCGTAGAGCATTGCCATCTTCATTTCCATTTTAATCAACATTAAACGTTTCGGCTAATTCTATAACTAGGCACGCAAATATTACAAGAGTAGCACGGAGCATTGATGTCATCAATATGGTGAAAACTCCATTTTCTTTAATTAACTCAAAGTTGCTTTTGGTGCCTCTGCTCCTGCGACTTCTAGGAACGGGTATGCATCATGCGGAGCAGGATGAATTCTTAATGTAGCCCGAAGTAGGTTTCACTCATAACGACGTGTTCTGAGACGGTAATCGTCGAGTTGTAGTCAAGTCCTCGATTTCTATGATTATAACAATTTCGTTGAATTTTTTAACAAGGAATTCGCAGATGCAGCTCGCACGCTTACAATCGCAAAGCAGAATTGCAAAGACATGGGCAAAATGCATGTCTTTTTTCCATTTTCCTGTATCCGTGTGGCGGGATTAAGTTTGACTAAGCAAGTTCATTTGTTGAGCATCATGGGATCCATACTAGCTGCGAGGCATTCTAAACACGCCGTGTGTGTTAGAAGATCCCCTTTGAGTAGGTGATTGTCTTATGCGTGGATGTAGACGGGCGAAAACCGCACGACTGAGTTATGCTTCAAAAACAATATTTGAATGGAAGCTTCGTAATTAAAGGCAATTGCACTATCCCAAAGCCAACAACCAGAGTCTTCTCAGTCCGTGCGCCCCGCTGGGATCTCTGAGCATTTTGTGTGCTGCGCATGTGACGGACCGCACCTCAACATTGCGATGCCCTTCAGTATCCGTGGTTCATTCAGTACCTTCGTGGCAATGCCTTGTGGCGCATCTGCGGTCTCCCTCTCTTCTTGCACTCAGGTTAGATTTTGCTTACTAGCTTTTGTCTTAAATCAATCTGCCACTACTTCTGTGGATAATTTCCTGAGCTTACTGAAGTTGACACATCGAGCCTATAAATCTTCTTTGTTTGATGATAATTGGCCTGACTTCCTCCATAGTGGCATACCCTGCATAAGAATAAAAAAGCGATAATTCTTTGCATCGTTATCAACGATTCATGAAGTGCTTACACTGAATAACGGTAAACTAAAGTGCAATAGAATTAAAAGTGGAAGTGGCTTAAGAACTCAACGGTAATATTTTTCACAATCAAATGTGGCTGATTGGATGGGTCAGTCGTTCAAAGTAGACTGAGCGAAAGTGCCTTGCGACTTTTCCTCGGCTATATTCAGTGTCCACTTCTACTGCCATTTTCAAAGTCCTTTAACCTCATTTTGATGTCGGACTTTACAGAAATGAGTCACCTACACACTTCGTGTGTTGTTCTGGTGGCAATATATGTAATTAAATCCTGTCACGAACTAATCACACTAGTGCACAGCGAGTGATGGAGAAAATTAATACAAGCGGACAATTGAGGTAGCTTGCAAATGTGCTCCAATGTCACTCTGTTAGCAAAGATGAGAGAGTTCAATCGATTTGGAGGGGACGGCGTTGTCTCGATGCTTAAAAAGCTGGTAAATTAATCCAGCGTTTCCCGTAACTTAGGAAATTTGACAGGAAGTTGAGAACGAACAAGAAGGATGGCCAACACAGTGGCCATTGCCTTTTCTCTAAGCTCAAGATCGCAATTAACAACTTGATGCTGCTGAAAGTGGCACAATAGCCGTAATATGCCCTAAGTATCGACAGTACTTCGGCCTTTTTGAGTATTATGGGAATGATGATCGGCTTGAAGGGACTCCCAAAGAGGCAATCAGCCACAATTTCTATTGAATGAGGAATTGCGTAAAGTCTATGCACTTGTAGCTGACATGATAGAAGCGATCTAAGGCTGCAGATAGTGCGATCTGTTTAACAAGAACCTAGGTGCGTCGACAGTCCACCCATGTCGAACAAAGCACAGGGGAACTTAGAGGGACTTGCGTGCTGCTGAGTGCAGCACTATGCAAAGATCAACATCGAAGCAACATTTTGGCAAGGTATTCCCTCCTTAATGATTTTGTTCTGTTGCCTGCTGTGCTGTTCTCATGGCTCCTTCCCGTTCCATTCCATCCCATTCCATTCCATTTTCTTCCCTTCTCACCTAACGTAATGAACAATCGCCTTCTACACTCACCTTCTTCCACCTTTACTCATCGCTCCACTCTAGTGAATTGGCACTGCAGAAGAGCTTCACTTTACGCCTACGACTACGACTGCACACAAATTTGCAGTTGGTGCCATTCTTCCTCAAGGTCATCATTGGCTGTTGACCGACTGACCAATAAATCAATCAATATTTTAATCGATAAAGCAATCAATGCCTCAACTGTCGCGACATAATTGCAAACCGTGGAAAATTCAAAATGCTATTAAACTGTTCGCGGCAAACACAACTTAGTCATTGCAATCGTGACTTCGCGCCCTACTTTCTCCGATTCTCCTCTCGGCTTTTGTAATCTGCTAACCCCTCGACTCAGGAGAGGGTCCGTGAAGAGACGTCAGCATTGTCCCCTGAAGCCAGCTTTACTCAGTCCTCTAATCCTAATCAAAGGTGAACGTGACAGAAAAGTGAGGCAGCCAGATAAATGAGTCGTGTTGGCGTCACTGATTTGGAAACATGAAGGACGGTAGGAGAATTACATGCAGGCAGCACTCATTCCTCCATCTGCCGTGACTTGAGTAAATTAAGCATGGGTAGTAAGACGAAATGCAAGAAGTGGTGCTTAAGAGCGCATGCAGTGAAGTGAGAGACAGCCAAGAAGAAGTGACTTGCTGAAAATGGATTGGAGTAAGGCATGTGGGAGGAGGAGGAGGCAAGAGGGTTCCCGCTTCACCATCTCGAAGACGTCGCCTAACCTTCTTGCTACATGTGTACATTGGTCCCTAATATCTGCCAGGCAGAAGAAAAAGACCTCATTGCATGCAGCCTGCAGTTGCGTCAAGCCGATTCAACGTGACAAATGAGGCGAAGTTAAGGTAGATTTGAATTGTGGGCCATGAAGATGGCTGCCTACCTACCCTCTTCCTTCCCAGCCTTTCGCTCTCTTCCGAACTAGATTGCCATAGTCAAGCATACGTGGCTGCTCTACTCTTCTCGTATTTGAAGTATTTCAGTGCAGTCCAGCCTAGTTAAGCCTAGATTTGCACTGCTTTTGTTTCAATACATATGCTCCTGCTTCTGCCCCTACCCCTGCTCTCGATTAGGCGATTCGCAGTCGTGCGCGAGAGAGACATAAGAAATGAGATGAGGCATGCCTGCAAGAAAGGAATAGGCGACTTACCCCTAAACACTGCTACAGAGCTGACGAAGGTAACTTCTTGATGGCTCTCCCTAATTATGTATCTACGGGAGTACTACCTTCGTACCAGAGATGACAAGGGTGTGTTCACCTGAAGTAGACGAAGGAATGGGTAAGTGAGGAGAGGAGAAGGTACGAAGGGTTGGCGAATTGTTATTATCGTATGTCTATGCGTAGTGCTGTAGACATCTCTTCTTCATTCCCTTCACTCTCGCTTCCCACTACCCCATAATACCTTCATTTACCCACTCCTATGACCATTTACCTATTCCATGCAATTTTCTAGGAGCTTTTAAGATTCCGTTTTTGGTTTGCTTTTATAGACTGGCAACTTTGATGCAGACGCACTTTACAAGTGTCCGAATGCAGAGTAGAGCCACTACCGTTGCACGAAGCGGGTGAGAGTGCTTGAGTGGCATATGCAGTGGTCTTGGGTCCAGATCCACCTTGTAGACCAGCCTCACTGTGTAGGTAGGGAGGCCTGGAACTAGTTAGTGGAGGGACGAGAGTTGTCTGAGAAGGCGAAGGTGTTGACTGGAACCTCCCTATGCTCATTGCGCTGCTGTGTGAACATGGTGAGGCTAGAGGGAGAGCGGCTGAGGTCTACATCAAAGCTTTCATTTTCGTCTACCTCATGAGGCGCCTATGTAGTAGTCCAAGCTTTGCAGGGTATTTTATTAGAAGTGGGCGCCACAGACTACTTCAAGTTGGGCATGTGCTTGCGTGGTCGAGACCTCACTGACCGCCTAACAAGATGCCCAACTCACCGTGCATAAAAGTGTACAAGAAGAGTCGGTGCATTCCTAAGTGATTGATAGGTGGCCTTTGGAAGGCAGTCCAAACGTGGGCTTAAGTGGCTGAGAGGTTTCAGTGGCGCCGACCTGCAGCAACTAATTTTTGTGTGCCTTCCGATGAAGCAAGTCAGTGGCGAGGTGATGTGCAAGGACATCAATCACTTAAAAATTTTAATAGTTAACCTAAAATAAATCGTCTTAACAATTGATTGCACTTTTTTGTATTAAGCACATTTCTATCACCCTTCAAAACTTTGTGATCTCAACTTGAAACAATCCATCTTGGTTGTGCTCTAGCATTGCTGGTTCCATGTAGCTGTGTTTCTATTCGCTTCTAAGTCGTAGACAATTCAAAAATAAGAAAAGCTATTTTTCCAATAGTCTTCTGTCAAGACATGACAATATCTGGTGCTGTCACCTAAAATACCCATTTATTTCCCTTCGTCACATAATGTGACACGTGGCATTTATTAGACTAGGACGATCGATTGCCCTGCTTTGCGCAGCAGACGTATTAGTTAGGGTCAACGCAAGCAAGCAAAGACGTAATTATTTATTGGACTGATAGCAATTGTCACAGTATTGGAAAATTCAATAGTTTTTCATTCACCGCCACAATTATCACCACAGCCATTCTTAAATACAACCTGCGGTGTGACGGCTGTGGACTAATCGCTGGGATGCGTGCCTTTGTATTTGAATACAAGATTGCCTATTTCTCTGATAATTGCATTTTCGTCTTAATGGCACAAGCAGAAGACAAGGCTAGCGGACAGCCAACTGTTTTGTGCCTCAAGGGAACCAATCATGAAGTTGGCAGCGGCTCTACAGGGGGTGGGTATAACAAATGGGGCGAGATGAGAGGTCACATTGCCAACCACTATCCTCATTGATAACATTTTTAGGTAATTGGGAAATGGGTAATCTTGCATTGTATATGGCGGATCTTCTATGCCTCCCCCGTTGAGCCGCTATCGGATCCACATGTGTAGGAAGGAATGGTTGAATAGCCACGCGAGTGAGGTGATATATGAACTAGAGGTCAAAACTTTAGCCTATAAGGTTAGGGATTTTAGTCTCCTGTCTAAGTCAGTGCGATGAAAGTGTGAAGTTAATGACGAGGTGGTGGGTGGAAGGAGCAGGCAACTCCATTGAAGTATGTGCATGTTTGTGCCTTGTCTGCCTTGCATTGTGTGACAGTCAGCAGTCACTCACTGTAGAGATAAGCTTAATTTTTTCATCTTTTCTTTATGTCAGAGGTGCGCTTTCCTGACATCGCATGCCATGCTCTCATCGCTCTACATGAGCTTGCACGTCACGCATGTGTGACGCGCAGGAATAATCACATTAGGATAGCTGGTTTCAGCAGACTACATTTAATATAAAGTGATCTAATTTAAGACAGGAAAACAAATGCAAAACGAGCTTTTTAAGAGAATACTTGCATTGCGTTCTATGATTTATGAGAGGAGCATTTAGCCAGTGTGTGGAGGTGGTCAAAACAGCTCATAGAATTCATGAGTATGAGCGCCTCAACGTCAGCTTCGAAGCTGACCATCGCTTGTAGATGAGTTTTGTGACATTAGGCTAGTACTTGGAATGTACTGCAGAGGACCGCTTTGGCTTAGGTTGCCTTCGAGTTAGCGTTGAGCCTAAGAACTCAAGAGCATATATTCCTCAATTTGTTTGCTCTAAAAGACCGACCACGGCAACTTGGTGTTGTTCTCTACATTCTTAATGGTCAGTCTAACTTTAGGCCAAAATGTGAAAAGGTCACGAACATCCTGCTTCTGCTTTATCGTTGTTGGTCTTGAATACCGCTCTCACGACAGGTATCGAATCGACCGAGAGTGATTAGGGGAGTGGGAATAATTGTCACGCATGTGTGGCGCTAGTAGCGCGTGTAACAAAGAGGAATGCCTACTTACTCATCAGGTTGCATCACCCACCTTGTAAAAAGCTCTGCGAAGACAGCTTGACTTGATGCTAGGAAGAAGACTAACCTCGAAGACAATATCGCTTTTTCCGTCAAAAAACCTCCACTCTCATAAAAAAGGCTGCCAAAATTATGGATACTTTGTGAAAAACGAAATCCAACACGTGGGCAGCAACTCATCGAAGCAAGAGTTAGCTGTGAATATGCCACTATGACGACCTGTGGACTCTCCTCATTGGGCTTAAGATCGCGGCGATGTGCTTTTCTACTGATAAACCTCAGTAGACATTATTTTACACCTCCGAATTCGGTGCTACTAAATGCATTAGTGTCCAGAGGGTCAAGTGGGGATAAATTGACCCTCGTGGTTTGTGTGACTAGAAATGGCAAAGTCGACTTCTTTGCTTGCCTAAAGGCAGGTCTAGCTAAGGGCGCTTGCAAACCACAGTCGCTACTCCCAAATGCAACAAGGAAAGGAAAGAAGACCTTTTCACAAATATAATCCAAGCTTAACTTCCCATGAGCAAGATTAAATTGAGATGCATTGGAGCATTTCAAAGGGACATCACTGAACGAGTGGTTACTCTAATCACCACGGCACATCAACTCAGAAGGCATTTTATTGGGCACTTTACTAGTTTGGCGTTATGATTCACACGCAAAAACTGCCACCTCTTTCCCATTTAAGTGTCAATCACAAATCACCTCTAAGCCGTCATCAAAGTTGCCTTCCTTGCCGCAGTGGCAGTTCGTTGAAAGCACTGTTGTGGGTAATACCGATCTGCAGAGAATTCAGTGCCTTACGAAAACGATGTCTGGGAGTACGTTCGGTGCCACTGGTCAGTGTGTCAGAAGTGCTCCTTACTCTAGTCGATTCGCAACTAAATCCAATTCATTGACTGGTGAGGGATTTGAGTGCGACGCTGCATCAGTCAACACTAAGGCTGGAACTGGAGCCAGAAGGGATCGAATTTAATAAAAGTAGATTAAGTACGGCGGTCATTGTATCAAGTACTCTCACAGTAAGAACTTGGTAATGGTACCTACCTAAAAATCCCTCTAGTTAATTTGCAAATGCTCATTTTTCCCCGAATCTCGTAGCATCTGCTTCATTCAGTCCCATACTCAGGCAGACACCCTGCAACTCCCATGACCTTCGCGTCCTTCCAAACGTCCAACATGTGCGTGAAACCCTCCTCGCCAGTGAAACATAACAAAGTGTTGAAGGCTAACCAAAGAGGGCCCAGATTCATCAACGTGCACGTAGAAGCAAAAAGAGGAGGCAAAGAAAATGCAGAGGTTTGGTTGAAGTAAGAGCACTGTACATGTCTACTTCACATAAAAACAGGAATACGGTGATGGTAGGCTGAGGAAGACACAATAAGTGGGAGGGTACATTTAATTGCCGTTGGATGACGTTTACGTCTACTTCATTCAGGAAACAGACCTTTAAAGATTTGTCAAAAGACTGTACACGTTGTCAAACTTTTTGCGCATTCGTTCGTAGTCCTCCCTTGTGGCCTGATTTTCGGTGTCCGTCCACTTAAGAGCCTCCTCACACTGCGCTAGTATTGCTTTCCGGTACTCCTCCGATGTTCTTTGCTTCACTTCCTCCTGCTCCAACCTTCTTTTTATGCTGTAGATGCAGACCACCAACTCACTCTTTGCTGCCATTCTACTCCTCTCCTTCTCATCCTCCTGCTTGTTTGTCTCCGCATCCTTCAGCATTTGCTTTATGTCCTCCTCGGACAGACGACCCCTGTAGTTGGTGATCGTAATGCTGTTCTGTTTCTTTGTTGACCGTTCCACCGCTGATACATAGAGAATGCTATTTTCGTCGATCTCAAAAGTCACGTCAAATTCAATCTCACCGCGCGGCTTTGGTGGGAAACCGGCCACAGTAAACTCACCCAACAAGCGATTGTTATTAACTTTAGCCCCTTCACCTTCAAAAATTCCGAATTTAACTCTCGTTTGATTATCATAAGACGTTCTGTAGACATCTGTCTGCTTTGTCGGGATCCGTGTATTACGCATTATCACTGTCGACATCATGTCATCTACTACATCTACACCTAGTGACAGTGGTGTCACTTCCAGCAACACCAAATCCTGCGACCCCGTCGAACCCTGACCAGTCAGATTGGCCGCCAACATTGCTGCACCGTAGGCCACTGCCTCGTCTGCGTTGATGGAACTCTTCACCTCCTTACCACCGAAGAAGTCCTCCAACATCTCCGCCACCTTCGGAATACGCGTCGATCCACCCACCAGCACAATCTCGCTGATGTCTGCCTTCTCCATCTCCGCATCGCTCATGGCAGTCTTTACTGCATCCATCGTCCTTTCGAAGAGGTTGGAGCACAAAAGCTCAAACCGGCCCCGTGTGAGACTGGCACTGAAATCGATGCCCTCGAACAGCGAGTCGATGTATACGTGGGTGAACTCAGCCGAGCTCAGTTCTTGCTTTGCATACTCACACTCCCTTCTCAAACGACTGATGGCTTTTTTGCTTACTGTCAAGTCTTTTCCTTTCTGTTCTCTCCTAAATATCTGCACACAATGATCCACTAGTAGAGAAGTGATGTCCTCACCACCCAAATGCGTGTCCCCGCCAACCGCCTTCACGTCAAATTTTCCATTTTGTATGGACATGATGGAGACGTCGAAGGTGCCACCGCCCCAATCAAAGATGAGCACATTACGCTGCCCATCGAATCTCTTGTCCATTCCGTAGGCAATGGCAGCTGCGGTTGGCTCACTGATGAGGCGCAGGACGTTTAAGCCCGCCAGTTTCCCAGCGTCGATGGTGGCTTGACGCTGATTGCCATTAAAGTAGGCTGGCACCGTGATGACAGCATTTTTCACCTTCTGGTCCAGGTACACCTCTGCTGTCTTCTTCATCTTCCACAGCACCATTGACGAGATCTGTTCAGCAATGAATTGCTTTGTCTTGCCGCAATGCTGCACCTCAATTTTCGGTATTTCTCCGGAATCTATCACTTTGAAGGGCCACCGCTTCATGTCTTCCTGTACTTCTTCATCCTCGAAACGGCGTCCGATCAACCGCTTCACATCAAATACGGTGTTGGAAAGATTCGTGGTTGCCTGGTTTACTGCGGCCTCACCGATAAGACTTTCCTTATCAGTAAAAGCCACACAACTGGGCGTTGTGCGATTGCCCTGGTCATTAGCGATTATTTCAACTCTGCCATTCTGGAAAACACCGACGCGGGAGAATGTTGTGCCAAGGTCGATTCCGATGGCTGGACTCGCTGACATTCTTTCGTTAAATGCGAAAACGTTTACACTGTTACTCTGATGGTGACGATCTAGACGGCCACCTTAGCTATTTATATCGGATGCAACTGATGATGCTAGACCTATCCACGATGTGCGCTAACTACTCAAACACCCTCCGCCAACCAGCGTCTAGCACTGCTGCTGTGCTTTGTCTCGTTGGTTGCCGACAGCACAGTCGAAGGGCGTGACACACAACGCAAGACTCGGAGTGAACACGGTTGTGCGTGTGTAGTGGCGTGAGCAGTGGTGACACCTCCATGTTGACGTGTGGGCGGCACAAATGCAGCAGTGTCGAGAATCAATGCGTTGGCTCCCGACTGACAGTGTGGAGATGCCGGTGAGACCTAAGTAGTAGCTAAAAGCAAAATTACAAAGGCATTCAACTTGCACTGTAGAGCAGGTGATAAAGATCTTTGGCACTTACAAGAATCTCAAACTAAGTTCAATACGAAAAGATGTTTGTAATAGACGTCGAACAGAACAAATTTAGGTGCTGATGAGCTCCTCCGCAGCACAAATGCACAAACAAAGGAACGTCTAACTCTCAGCTTTGAATGCACATCTATTTTCTGGTTGCCAATGCTACAAAATCAGTTCTTTTACTAAAATCGGCATTTAGTTTTGCACTGTTGCATTGTCATGCGGTAATGTAGACGTTGCAAGTACTGGGAGATGTTATTCTAGAACAAAACAACGTTCATGAAAGGGGCTGACGAACACAAAGCTCCGAGCTTTTGTAAGGCATGCGCTCAGCTTCCCACTTTGGTACCCAGTGACACCTCAGAAGGGCGAAATCCATCTGACCGACTGGACAGATATGAGACAGCAGCTGTTCATTATTCTCTTCATAGAGAGCTGCCTCCATTGTGTTTGAGGGTCGAGAAGATGCTGTAGGCCTCCGAAGTGATGGGGAGTTGCTCTTGTGAAAAATGAGCTGTCGTTCGTCAGCCTGAGCATGCAGTTTCATGGAAGGACCTCGGTGCGAACCACATTAGTGAATGGATGCATCAGATTAATGTGAATGGAAAATTCAAAAATCGCAAAACAAATGAGGCAAGAGCAAATTTTCATCCGTAGGTGGGTAAACTTACAGTAATGCGTGGATGGGCATGCGTTGGTGGAGGGCAAATGGATCAATGGACGTAAGTCCGGGGTAAATGAGGAGAAAGGGAACCAAATGAAAGAGTGATGGGGTGGATGGCAAATTGAATGGGTGCATTGTGGCGGCTATGCACATAAAAATAATTAAGGAACTCGTATGGTCAGTGTCCTAGTTGTTTACTTATTCACGGTCCCGTCGACGCACTCCCTCATGCCTTTACGCACAACTTGGCATCATGTCGCAATGGTTTCGTAGAGCACACCAACATTCACACATCTTCATTCCTTCTTAATAGCGAACGACAGAATTTAGGTAGCTGGCCCATTAAGGTGATTTGGTGAAGCCACTTCATTTCAAACGCCCTCCTCAATGCTTACGAGCGACTGTCCTCAAACACCTGTTGGATTAACCATCGAAGCTGACACTTTAAATGCAAACGAATCCACAGTTCTTCATTCCATGGTCGGAGGCTGAATGGACCGTTAGCTGCAAATGAACACCTACTTCCAATTCAAGCTTTGTATTCAGTGATGGGTCACAGTTTATTTGCAACAAGGTAGAAGCTCACCCCAAACTGATTGATCAGGGTGATGTCATCGCCACCTTCCAGTGCGTACACGAAAGCGCATCGTCTTCCTTCAGGACATCACACCCATCGACGATGGCAATGGTGCCACCCAACTTGGCCTGGATAACCCATGTGAGAAGTCAGAACGCCATAAACAGCACCACCTTGGCTGTTGGTTGTGAAAGGACAGAGCCTCTTTACATGCCTCTAGTCCAAAATCTCCTGGTAGAACAGAAATTAGAGAGTAGCAAAGGTGCTACGAGGTGTGCGTAATCTGTCGGTATGATCCAACTAACCATCATTCCTACCTGCTTACAACAAGGTTTCCACATGTCGCCTTTTTGTCCAACCAATGCATGTGCCTGAGCCAGCTCTATCAGGCGTCGAAATAAGTCTTAATTAAAAATCCCTGCCTCGCAGCATAGTGAACACCTTCTAATGCATTGCATTCCAGATCTCGTTCTAAGGGAACCGCTGAAGCAGAATGACTGCACGCATTTTGTGTTTGCTGTTAAAGGAAAGCAGCTTCATTTGAAAGCTACACAAAGCTTAAGTGGTTAAAGGGTGAAAGAGAAGGGAGACAGTAGAATTATGATGTAATACATCAGAATCCAAGAAGTCATTACCACCGGCTCCATGGTTGTGTCCAGCCTGGGACAGAAGTGCTTACTTAATCAAGTGTGAGGGCCTCATTTCTGATTCTATCAGCGGTTCAAGTGAAAACAATCAACGCACGCCTTAAAGATAGCCCGTACTGACACATTTAGTTGTACTGAGTAATGCCAAAGGCCTGGTGGTTCGGTGGTGCGACACCGCATGGGAAGGCGATGGTTCACGACTTAAGAATAAAGTGGAATAGTCACTCTTTCCCTCAGCCCTCGTGGTTCCTCTCTCAAGCAAAATCGTATTCTTGATTAGCTCATTCTAGCTGATTCATTTGCTCTTACCGGATAACCAAAAAAATTGTACACATCTCAGACACAGCCGACTGTGTGTGCCTTATTTTGATTCCTTGTCTCAACACAGTGCCAGCTAAGTGAAAATGACTGCTGGCACAAGGACTCCACAGACTTGGTTCTGTTCTGTCTTCTCGTCTGTCACACATTTTTTTGGCTCTTGAGTGGCTCCACCCGACTTGGGTGTGACAGAGGCGCCTTTGAATGTGGATTTCAGCGAATGGGTGTGAGAATGCTCTCAATTACCGCAAGTCGCCTTCTCATAGTTGTTTTGATCTCTCTGCCTCTCGACATGGAGTGATTGTCACTGCGCTCTGAGCTATGCTAATCACATTACGTGAAGTGGCAGCGGACCGAAGTGGATGACAAGCTGTGGAGCAGACGCAGAGAAAAAGCCCTCATCAACGTTTTGAGGCACAATCCTGAGCAGACACCAAGTCCACCGAGTCCACTGTGTGCTTTCGCCCATTCTTGATCCCAGTCAGCAAAGCAAGTCGCGTAATTCAACGCTTCACCTTCTCCTTCTTCTCTGGCCTAAGCAGAGTTGCCCCAAATTTCACTAATCGTTCCTTTGCTTATTATTTTATTGCAAGTGTGGGTGTTGCCCAATACAAACTCAATCCTCGTCTACTTTTGCATTCCACCCAGTCGGTCAGTGCGGTTGCACTTGACTCCGACTTCTACATTCACTCTAGCATCTTGACTATCCCGAATAGAGTGATTCCTTTACTGATGGAAGTGCGATATCACAGCTGGTTGCCCTTCTGGTGAGGCAGCAAAAAAGAGAGAGACGCCAAAACGGCAGAAAAGAAACGAGGCAAATTCAAATTTACCAAGCTGTAGTGATTTGAAAAGAGAAAAGCACCCAAGAGAAGATTGGAAGGAGAGACGCATGAATCACTGTGTAGGCAGAGCTGAGTTGTGCCGATGGTGGGATGCTTTGGGCACGAATAAATAGCTCAGCCACTCGGCGACTTCACGAGAGACGGTGAGGCGAAGGCTAGGAGAGATAAATCTACTTATTTTAACTTAAGATCCAAAGCCCCAGCTAAGTCACAGGCAGATGACTGAGACGCAAATTCTCTCTTGAAGAGATTGCTAGCAGTAGACTTAATGCAGATTGTTTATATGATTGAGTCTGAAATGGATGTTTGGAGGGATGGATTGGAATGAAGTGAGTGGATGGCTACAGAGTGGTGTAGAAGCTAAACGAGTGGGCAGAAATGGAGTGGGTGGATGGACAATGCAAATGGCTATTAGGGAGTTCAGGATGCAGCAACGCAACTTGCGCAATCGAAATCATACTTCGACCTCTAGAACCAGCACCATCGTCAACACCAATTAGTGACATTTCTTGACACTGATCGACTTCGGTGCCTCAATGACGCAGCACTAATTCTACTAGGTCTTGTCCCGCTCAAGTGAGACTTATCAATTGGTGTTAAAAGGAAACAATTATAGCGTGCTTTGTAAATTTGCAAAATTATTTTCTCTATAGTCAAGGCGATGTAAGCGGTAATGGTCGCCGAACAGAACACTCCTAATATACTGCAGACATCAGAATATTTTTAGTCAACCGCCAATACATTAGCGCTTCTACAGAGCTAAACTTGTGCCATTTACACGTCAGAATGGAGCTGCCACCTCTGCTCACACCAGCAATCGCCAACAAACCTGTTCACACCGGAGTCTGTGTGGTGCGTCATTCTCTCGAGTGTGCAGTCACCAGCGAATGAGGAGAAGCGTGAAGCTGTGGCAAATCGTGGTTGGATGAATGCCTTCCAATAAGCACGTGTTATGTGATTGGCGTGGCTCACAGCTCGATCACAATCGTCATGGCAAAGCTCGTATAGACGTCAAAGAAAATGTGATTGGGAGGCTTGTGGTAGTGGAATGCATTTCGTTGCTGCAATTGCCGCCCTTCATCTCCAAAGGCGCCTCCGTCACACCCAGATTGGGTGGAGCCACCAGAGGGCAGATGAAGGGTAGGAGTGAGCACCAGGTGAGTTGCTTGTCGATTGGTTGAACAGAGCCAACCACTTAGAGTCCATTCATTAGCAGCCACTACATTCAACTGCAAATACCTTTGAGCTGATCACATGAAGCTTTCATGCAAAATTTAGAAAGGTATGCTTAGGCAGAATTGAGCTTTTACTCAATATCTTGTCAGTAGCGCCATTCCTGCCGACTTACTGAAAAAGAACTGGCAACGTACACGTAAGAGCATCAAAAGGGGAAGAAAATCTCAAATGCTAGGTTGAAATAAGTCCATTATGCATGTCAATTCAAAATGTGTACACGAATGTGTTGATAGGAGGCGGAATATAACGCAATGATTGGGAAGTGAAATTAGTCAGCGTTGGAATAAGTTCGTGAACCGAGTTTATTTGGCTTCATCAAAAGGCTGGACACGCTCCTACACTTTTGCGCATTTTTATAGTTCTCCATTGTGGTCTAATTTACAGCGTTCGTCCATTTGATTGCCCTCTCACACGCATTCTTTCCCGATACTCCTTTGATGTCCTATGCCTCACCTCTTCTTACTTCAATTTCCTTTTTATGCTGTAGATGCAGTCCACCAATTCACTCTTTCTGCCATTCTACTCCTCTCCTTCCCATCCTCCTATTTGTTCATCTCCGCATCCTTCAGCATCTGCTCTATCTCCTTCTCAGACAGCCGACCCCTGTAATTGGTGATCGTGATGCTCTTCTGCATTCCTGTCGCCTAATTCAACGACGACACATGGAGAATGCAATTTTCATCAAGTTCAAAGATCACGTCGAACATGGCCCCTTGACGCAGATTCGGAGAGAAACCAGCCAACCCAAAAGCACCCAACAAGTGGTTGCCATACGTCCTCATACATTCCCCTTCATAAATCTTGAATATAGCAAATACTTCATCGTCTACACTCGTTACGTAGGAGAATGTTTGCTTCGTCGAAATCGGCGTGTCGCGCTTTAGCACAGTCAGCATCGAACCAAATCCGTCACATAAACCTAGTGAAAATTGTGTCGATTGCAGCACCATCGAATTCTGCTTTGCCGCTGGCCCCTGACCAGTCAGTATGGATGCCAACATTGCTGCACCACAGGCCACTGCCTCGTCTGCGTTGATGGATCTCTTCACCTCTTTGCCCCCAAAGAAGTCCTGCAACACCTTCTCCACCCTCCAAATAAGCGTCGATCCACCCACCAGCACAATCTTGCTGATGTCGTCCTCCTCCATCTTCACTACAATCATCGTCCTTTTGAAGAGGTTCGATGCCACCGAACAAAGATACAACATCTATGCTGGTTTCATCAGCTGAGCTCGAAATGCTCTTTGCTTCCTCACACCCATTCCTTAAACGCTTGGTGGTTTTCCTGTCGCCTATCAAGTTCTTCCTTTGATGCCTTATTTTGGAAATCTTCACACAGTGATTCACTAATAGGGAAGGAAAGTCTTCACCACCCAAATGCCTGTAAGCACTAGCCACTTTCGCCCTAAATTTCTCATTCTCCATGGACTAAAATTTAAGCACTAGCTGTTGATGTTCGACTTGCCTGACTATTCATGGTGCTGCTTAGAACTTACCATCTGTCAAATGATAGGAAGAAAAAGTATCGGAGTTTGCGCGGAAGCAACGAGGGGATGGCCATGAAAGCGAGGCGCAGATGGAACTAAAATGTCAAGCATATGCTTTCATATGCTGCAAAAGGAATAAGACGCGTTAACCCTGCATGGAGATGAGATGCGCATTGGAATATTTTAGTTAAAACCAGAAGACCGCATGCGCTCCGTTTCGCACCACCTCATTCTCAGTTTTGGGATGTTGTGGATACCATAGCGCTAAATCTGTTGTTTAAGAAAAATTTGGCCACTCAAAATGAACCTGGTAGTTTGATATTTCAACCATGTGCAGATTGCATCCGCCAGAGCTTCGTCTCACCCCCATCAATCTCATTAAGACAACCAGACATGTTTGCAAAATGGCGTCTACATGCAGTCCTTTTGCGGTGTCGGACCTGAGGAAAGAGTTGACCTTATAAAGACACAAACTTACCGTCAATCACCGCCTTAGCTGCATTATTTAGTGAAACAATGATTTGCTGTTTAAACGGTCGACGAGAGCTAAGGCTTCACCCATCTAGACCATTAGTATGATTCAATCGCTGCTCACTCATAAGCGCACAGCCTGGAATTCACATGACCATTCGGTGCTGCAAAAGGAATTGCAATAGCGGTAAAGAGACTAATAAATGCACTGGCTGATCGTGCCATCGCACTGCTATTCGCCAGGCCGTGCGCGGAATACTAGAGCATCTATATGCAATGCGGTAGGAGTGACCGAAAGAGATGGTGGGGCGTAACGTCGCAGCATTCGAAGATTAATAGAGGAAGTGGACGGCAGAGCGAATCCCCATACTGCCACGTTTATTCATCCACTCTCTTTACAGAGCCGCTGTAAAGTCCATGACCAGGTGCTTTGAGGCACAGAGGAGGTGGATGTCTACTGGTCTCGTCTTGTGACGGTGCCACCAGGGTGGAATTACAATCTGCAGAGAAACACGTAATCTTGCAATGGCATGCGAAGGTTTGTCTCTCAGTGATTACTCCACAGCCTCCATGCCACAGACTGGTTGCTGTTTTTAACCCAAATTGTTGCATCTGCAGCAAAAGTCAGCACGATCAGGCGCTCTTATCTACAAAATGGCTCGTGTCACACATGTGTGACGCAGGGGCATGATTGCCTGTCTTAAATGAGAGCAACCACTAATTTTGAAAATTAATTTAGACTTATCAGAGGCAGGAAGAATGATTTCTTTAATTTTATTAAAGAATACTTTCTGCTTGAAATCCAATGTGCATACTGATGCAGATTTGCTTCTACCGAGAGTGGAAACACAAGTAAATAATTTGTTGGCGATATCAGGGAACTTCAAAGGTGTCTAGCCATGCTTGGAATGCAGTAATAGCCTAAAATCCAAACAAATATTATTCAGGGTTGTCGTTTTTCAAATATGTCAGAGATCGATGCCATCGCACGTCATCTCGAGCCGCTGAAGAGTCTCACACACTCTGGCTCACAATTGACTGTCTCCACTGACCAGTTGTCAACCACATCGGAACTCACTTGGACTCCTTTTGCACACTCCTTTGCTATGTGGAATGAGTTTCCTGCTAGGCAATTAGTGAGTTCTCGACCAAACAAACACATGCCCATATCGAGGCATTCGGTGGCGCCGAAATCTAATAATCAACAGCGTAAAGCTTGAACTACCTCGAGAGCAACACCATAGGTGGATGCATACGTTAGCTTGATGCAGACCACAACCGCTTTCCTCCTTGCCCACCGTCTGCAGACGGCATCGCAATGAATGAAGAGGAGTTATACACAAAACTCTTGCCTTCACAGGCAATTATCTTTCCTCCACTTCGTGCATACCTCTGGGCTCTGCCATAGATTAAGACAACAGGAAAACGTTGGGCACTCTGCAATGTGGAATCAGCACCGCCTTATTGTAGTATAAGGCTTTCCCTTAAATACGTTCCAGAATGCAATTAGAAATGCTGTTAGCGACCACAGTACTATGCAAGCGGAAGTGACGCTGAAGGCATAGAAATATGCTTTGTTTAATTCATATTGTGCTAGGAGGCACATATTAAACGCATTTGCTTGCTCACTCAAACCTGTTAGGTCAATGATCGCACACCGGGATAAGTCAGAGTCACTTTAAGTAAAATAAACTTTGTGGAAAGAATGCTCGTCGATTAATCTGAAAAGGTCGGGTAATCTCATCAAGTGATTTTCTTCCTGCTTCTCTTCTCAGGGTAATAGCAAGCAATTGAATTGCGAACAAGGCCTAAAAGCGAAACCTATGCAGCCAGATGTTGTAGTCATCGAGTCTATGGCGTATCGTACTGCCTAATGTACCATGAAGGACGATCTCTGTTCCGGAGGAAGAGGAGGTGAAAAAGGATGAGAGGGAACGACAGTGGGCAACAACATGGAAACAAGTTCTTGTAGTCCATTTGGCATCCTTCAGCAGTCTTCAGGCTGCCGTGATGTCTGCCGTTGGCCATGCACTCGTTGACGATGAGGACTCCATCGTCAGGCGCAACAAGACAGTGGCTCGTCCTAAGGATGGCTTCGACGTTTGGTCTGCTCAAAATTGTTTTACTGTCACCTTAATTCAGCGTAAAAACCCTGCCCTGATCGACTACACCAAAGTTGATTGTTCTCAGCAAGTTCTTCAATCTCACTTCTTCCAGTGGATGACGGGATGCGTTCTACGTGAACATGCCTTAACCAGACCCACCTCACTGGTGATGGGTCTCGCTGAGTAAGAGGAAGGGATCGGAATCATAAGGTGGAATCCAAACAATTGACTGCAGATTACTAAAGTAAGTCGTCGAAATCATGCCAAACATGCGGGCCTTAAAATGCAACATCTTCAGTGACTTCTTCAAACTGCAGTGATTACCTTAATGAAGGTTGGCCCAATCAAATCAATTTTCAAGGAGAAGACAGGAGGTTGGTAAAGCAGTTGAGGAGAGCACGATCTTGCAAAAGGTCCGTTGACCGCCAAGTCGCAATTGCATGGATATGTCAAGGCCTCCGTCTCTAACACATGGTTAGATGAATGGGTCCGATGGATGTTCGTGTGCATCACGGAGCCATCAAAGATTGTATAAAATTCAATGCGGATTATAATTTATGCGACTTGTAGGGAATTTAAATCAGCGAGGAATTTCCTTTTAAAGCCGATCGAAATGAGTGAATGAGCAGACGTATAATGAGTGGATGGTAATTAGAGAGGGTGGCAGTGTAATTGACTGAACAGCCATGGATACGGGACTAATCGGAGAGCACGGGGCATGCTGGAATGCATGCATGAGGAATGTAACAAAGGAAGCCAACGTTAGAATGGAAGAAGATGTTGGCTTACAAATGAATGTGTTGGTTCATGGATAGGAAGGTAAGAAAAGGAGAAGAAACTCACCATCAGCAGCGCGATGCCTGCATTTGCCGACCGCAGTCTCAAATGCAGAGAGGCACTTGCACCCGCCAACACTCCAACAGTCGAATGATGGCCACATACGTGAGACATGCGGTCGAGGTCAGGCGATTAGTGTTAATGGTGACACGAGCTCTAGCACTAATCCCATTCGCCATCACCAGTTTGGCCGGGTCTCCTCCAGTAAGTCGGCAGGAATGGTGCTACTGACAAGGTATTAAGTAACAGAACAATTCTGTTGAAGTGTAGGTGAAATATTTTATGTGATCTGCTCAGATGCATTTGCAAAGGCTCAATGGGGTCGGCTCTATTCAGCCAATCGACACGCAACCTTATATCGGCCCTTGGGTAGCACCACCAACCAATTTGGGTGTGACGGAGGCGTCTCCGGAAGTGAAGGGCGATAATTGCACTGGAGAAATGCATTCCATTACCACAAGCATCCCAATCACATTTTTAGGTAGCTGCCATCTTTTTAATAAATGAATCATGTCGTTAGCAGAGGCCAGCTCGACTGGTGATCCTTGCTTAAAAATGACCCGTGTTACATATACACAAAGCTACACCACAGCCATCACGAGCTAGAAGTCCAGCAAAAAACAAAAAAACGCAAAACTCTATTACTACTGACTGACTGACTGACTGATCGACCGACAGGCCGATAGCGCTCGTACCATTTACTAGCGCTCACTTTTTGTGGAACGTGTGTCCTCTGTGGCAAGTAGCGCATGAATTCAGTGCCGCTATGCATTTCTTAGTGTAAAACCGATCTGACGAGAAAAATTTGTCGAACTGTTATTCCATGGAGCTAAATTTCTTAAATGTGCGCATCATTTGCTACTGACAATTGATCAGCAACTGGGCTACAAACACTTAACTTCTACCTCTAGGTTATACGGAAGGTTAGGCGGTCGCGGGGTTCGTTAATGGGTGCTTGGAAGGATTTCGTAATAATCGCAAGTCGAGATCAGTCAAAGACACTTCAAGTAAAATGGACTGCATGAGAAGCATGCTCGTCATTAATTCTAAACGAGTGTTATACCTCATGAAGTGATGAAAATCATGCTTCCATTCCCATTGCAATATTGAGTAAATAAGCTGCCAGTGGGATCGGAAGGGGGACTCTATCCAAATAGATGTCCCATTCTATCGCCCATTGCTTATCCTACTACGTCCTTTGCAGTGATGGTAGGGTTTGAACAGAAAATTGGGAGCGAGAAAGGAGGAGAGGTTGATAGTAGGAACTGACCTGAGTGGTCATGCAAATGAGCCGGTTGTAGTAGATTCGGCGTCTCTCAGCAGTCGCGAGGCAGTCCCAAAGAGCGTCATTGGTCATGAGCTCAGTGATAATGAGAAATCCATCGATTAGTGCATCAGAGCAGTGACTGAGGAAATGCACAATGTGCTTATGCAAGCGTCTTTGCATCATCCTCTCCGCCTTACGGAAGGTTTCGGCGATACACATGCGTGACACGCATCCGTCTTCGGTCGCTTTAACTCCTGCTGCGAGCGCGGTCGCCAGAGGTCAACAGTAATAAGGCGGAAGGAGTTGGACTAATAAAAAAGGCTACGAAGGTAATGCGAAGTTGCAGTGATCGGTCGTTTAGAGCAAACAAATTGAGGAATATATGCTCTTGAGTTCTTAGACCCAACGCTAACTCGAAGGCAACTTGAGCCGAGGCAGCCCTCTGCGATACATTCCAAGCATTAAGACGCAAATGCAAAGAGCTGAAAAGCAGGTGATTTCGTATTCAATTACAAAGGCAAGCATCCTAGGGACCAGTCCACAGCCGTCACACCGCAGGTTGTATTTGAGGATGGCTGTGGTGATAACCGCGGCGGTGAATGGACAACTATTAAATTTTCCACTATTGTGACAACTACTATCAGTCCAATGAAAGATTACGTCTTTGTTTGCTTGCGTTGACCCTAACTAATACGTGTGCTGCACAAAGCAGGACAATCGATCGTCCTAGTCTAATAAAGGCCACGTGTCACATATATGTGACGAAGAGAAATAAATGGGTATTTTAGGTGACGACAACAGGTATTGTCACGTCTTGACAAAAGACTGTTGAAAAACCACTGTCCTTATTTTTGAATTGTCTACGACTTAGAAGCGAATAGAAACACAACTACATGGAACCAGCAATGCTAGAGCACAACCAAGATGGATTGTCCCAAGTTGAGATCACAAAGTTTCGAAGGGTGGTAGGTATGTGCTTAATACGAGAAACTGCAATTCATTGCCAAAAAGTTTTAGTTGTGAGTGAGCTATGAAAATTTTTAGGTGATTGATGCCCTTGTACATCACCTCGCCACTGACTTGCTTCATCGGAAGGCACGGAAAATTAGTTGCTGCAGGTCGGCGCCACTGAAACCTCTCAGCCACCCAAACCCACAACTGAACTGCCTGCTAAGGCCACCTATCAATCACTTAGGAATGCACCGAGGCTCTTCTTGTACACTTCTATGCACGGTGAGTTGGGCATCTGGTTAGGCGGTCAGTGAGGTCTCAACCAAATTGTAGTAGTCAGTGGTGCCCGCTTCTAATAATACACCCAGCAAAGCTTGACTATCACGTGGGCATCTCATGAGGTAGACAAAAATGGAAGCTTTGATGTAGACCTCAGCCGCTCTCCCTCTAGCCTCACCATGTTCACACAGCAGCGCAATGAGCATAGGGAGGTTCCAGTCAACACCTTTGCCTTCTCAGACAACTCTCGTCCCTCCAATAACTAGTTCCAGACCTCTCTACCTACACAGTGAGGCAGGTCTACAATGAGGATCTGGACCCATGACTACTGCACATGTCACTCAAGCACTCTCACCCGCTTCGTGATATCAACGAATGCCGTCATATTTTGACAAAAATATTAGTGGAAAAGATTTAGTCTTTTTAGGAATTGTCTACAGTTTTGAAGTGAATAGAAATTCAAATATATGGAGTCAACAATGCCAGGGCACTAACAAGACGGATTGCCCCCAAGTTGAGGTCACAAAGCTTCAAAAGGTGCTAGAAGTGCCTTTAATACAAAATATATGTGACTTAAGTGTCAAAACATTTTACTAAAGGGTAAGCTATGAAAGGTTTTAAGTGATAGATGCCCTTGCACATCACCTCGCTTCTGACGGGCGTCACCGATGGCCACTCGGAGGGCATGAAAAAGTGGATGCTGTGGGTCGGTGCCACTAAAACCTCTCAGCCACTCAAACTCACACTTTGGTCATGACGCCACACACCAGTGAGGTGGGTCTGGTTAAGGCATGTTCACGTAGAGCGCATCCCGTCATCCACTGGAAGACGTGAGATTGAAGAACTTGCTGAGAACAATCAACTTTGGTGTAGTCTATGAGGGCATGGTTTTTACGCTGAATTAAGGTGACAGTAAAACAATATTGAACAGACTAAACGCCGAAACCATCCTTGGGACGAGCCACTGTCTTGTTGCGCCTGACGATGGAGTCCCCATCGTCAACGAGTGCATGGTCAACGGTAGACGTCACGACAGCCTGAAGACTGCTAAAGGATGCCAACTGGACTACAAGAACTTGTTTCCATGTTGTTGCCCCCTGTTGTCCCCACTCATCTTTTTTCACTTCCTCTTCCTCTGGAATGCAGACCGTCCTTCATGACACATTAGGCAGTACGCTGCGCCATGGACTTGATGACTAGGACATCTGGCTGCATAGGTTTCGCTTTTAGGCCTTGTCCGCAATTCATTTGCTTACTCTTACCCTGAGAAGAGAAGCAGGAAGGAAATCACTTGATGGGATTAACCAACCTATTCGGATTACTCGACGAGCATTCTTTTCACACAGTCAATTTTATTTAAAGCAACTCTGACTTATCGCGGTGTGCGACCATTGACCAATTGTATCAGGCACGTTGATGAACCCTACGACCGAAGCTGCCTTACCGTCCCAATCTGCTGGGCCCAGCTGTCACAACTACCCTAGAAGAGGGATCTTGTCATTCGCGCCGCAGCCAATCACTAATTGCAAGTAAGATGTAATGCGCGCATTTATTGAATTCTCTTTCATGCAGGAATCCGTAAACATGATGTCATACCGGTTTTATGCCAAGAAGCCCTTAGCACCATCGAATTGGCGTGCGTATTACCACAGGAAAGACACGTCTCATTAGAGGAGAAGGCTTATCAAAGTACAAACGAGTTCTTTAGGTCGGTCAGCCGGTAAGCAATAATGAACTCAACCTCTTTGCTTAGCTAAGTGTCTAGGTCGTGATGGCTGCGATAAGTCTCGAGCTTGATGGCAGAAAGAATCGGCTGCTTGAGGCTCACTGACATCAAATGGATTAAAGTTCTTAATTTTATTTAAGATTGTATTCAATTTTTGTTACCTGCGATCCTTAAATGCGCATCATAAAAAGTACCCGTCAGCCGTAGGAGTTGCTTAATGATTTGCATTCTTCTTAGACATTTTAGCGCTTTTTTGGCTATTTCGGCACTAGAGAAAATGATAATCGTCTATCAGCCGACGAGAAAAGCCGAAGTCTGGTCCTTCTGGGTCCTCATGCTCGATGTTTAACCTTACAAAAGCACAAAGAACAAGGATTGGTTCATTCATCAGATTTTATGGTGTTTGAATGTGAGAGAGTTTCCGGTTTGTTTCCATGCAATGAATATGCCATCCCAATATGCTTTCTAAGTCTTCTTTTCCAAACCACTTTAGACCGCCCGCGTATTTTTACCAAAAGCTCCATTATGAGGGCGAACGCCTCCCATCACCGCAACGCCACGCCAATGCGTGTGAGGCAGCAGTTTACTGCAACACGAAATTCTGCTGAGACGCACAATCGAATTAGTGAACTCTGGATGAGAAATTAAACAGCGTCGCCTGACACAGGAGTTCCACCCTATTTTAGGTGGGAATCGAAGACTGTTACCTGATCCGCCTTGCTTGTGTTTAAGTCTCGGTGGGGCTGATGCTGGTCGTAAAATAGCAGGCGAATGCAATGGTGCGCCACCTTTATAATCTGTTTTGCAGTTGACTCCATTGTGCGCTTGCGACCTCTCCTTCGACCGCTACTACTTATTACTTTTCAGCAGAACCACAGACCCAACAGGTTTGAGTGAGCAAGCAAATGCTTATAATATGTGCCTGGTTACACAATATGAATTAAATAAAGCACATTTCTATGCCATCAGCGCCACTTTCGCTTGCATAGTACTGTAGTCGCTTACAGCATTCCTACTTGCATTCTGGAAGGCATTGAAAAGGAAAGACTTACACTACAATAAGGCGGTGCTGATTCCACATTGCAGACTGCCAAACATTCTCCTGTTGTCTTAATCTATGGCAGAACCCAGAGGTATGCACGAAGTGGAGCAAAGATAATTGCCTGTGAAGGCAAGAGTTTTGCGTGTAACTTCTTTTCATTTCTTGCAACTGTGATCTACATTAAGCTAACGTATGCATCCACCTATGGTGCTGCTCTCGAGGTTGTTCAAGCTTTACGTTGTTGATTATTAGCTTTTGCTTGGTCAAAAACTCACTAATTGCCTAGCAGGAAACTCATTCCACATAGCAAAGAAGTGTGCAAAAGAGTCCCAGCGAGTTTCGATGTGATTGACAGCTGGTCGGAGGAGACAGTCAATTGTGAGTCAGAGTGTGTGAGACTCTTCAGCTGCGCGAGATGACGTGCAATGGCACCGGTCTCTGACATATTTGAAAAACGAAAACCCTGAATAATATTCGTTTGGATTTTAGGCTATTACTGCATTCCAAGCATGGTTAGACACCTTTGAAGTTCCCTGATATCGCCAACAAATTATTTACTTATGTTTCCACTCTCGGTAGAAGCAAATCTGCATCAGTATGCACATTGGATTTCAAGCAGAAAGTATTCTTTGATGTAAGTTAGGCAATCTTTCTTCCTGTCTGTGATAAGTCTAAATTAATTTTCAAAATTAGTGGTTGCTCTCATTTAAGATGGGCAATCATGCCCCTGCGCCACATATGTGTGACACGAGCCGTTCTGTAGATAAGAACGCTTGATCGTGCTGGCTTCTGCCGAAGACGCACTAATTCATGTCAACAAAAAGCAACCAGTCTGTGGCATGGAGGCTGTGGAGTAATCACTGGGAGGCAAACCTCCGCATGCCATTGCAAGATTACGTGTTTCTCTGCAGATTGTAATTCCACCCTGGTGGCACCGTCACAAGACGAGACCAGTGGACATCCACCTCCTCTGTGCCTCATTGCAGCTGGTCATGAACTGCACAGCGGCTCTGTAAAGAGAGTGGATGAATAAACGTGGCAGTATGGGGATTCGCTCTGCCGTCCACTTCCTCTATTAATCTTCGAATGCTGCGACGTTACGCCCTACCATCTCTTTTGGTCACTCCTACCGCATTACATATAGATGCTCTAGTATTCCGCGCACGGTTAGACGAATAGCAGCGCGATGGCACGATCAGCCAGTGCATTTATTAGTCTCTTTACCGCTATTGCAATTCCTTTTGCAGCACCGAATGATCATGTGAATTCCAGGCTGTGCGCTTATGAGTGAGCAGCGATTGAATCATACTAATGGTCTAGATGGGTGAAGCCTTAGCTCTCGTCGACCGTTTAAACAGCAAATCATTGTTTCACTAAATAATGCAGCTAAGGCGGTGATTGACGGTAAGTTTGTGTCTTTATAAGGTCAACTCTTTCCTCAGGTCCGACACCGCAAAAGGACTGCATGTAGACGCCATTTTGCAAACATGTCTGGTTGTCTTAATGAGACTGATGGGGGTGAGACGAAGCTCTGGTGGATGCAATCTGCACATGGTTGAAATATCAAACTACCAGGTTCATTTTGAGTGGCCAAATTTTTCTTAAACAAACAGAATTAGCGCTATGGTATCCACAACATCCCAAAATTGAGAAGCGAGGTAGTGCAGATCAGAGCGTATGTGGTCTTCTGGTTCTAAGCGGAACATTCCAATGCACATCTCATCTTCATGCAGGGTTAACGCGTCTTATTCCTTTTGCAGCATATGAAAGCATATGCTTGACATTTTAGTTCCATCTGTGCCTCACTTTCAACCTAGCGTCGAGATTTATTTCTCCTTTTGTTGCTCTCACGTGTACGTTGCCAGTTCTTTTCCAGTGAGTCGGCAGGAGTGGTGCTACTAACAGGATGTTGAGTAAAAGCTTAATTCTGCCTAAATATTGCACACCTTTCTACACATTGCATGAAAGCTTCATGTGATTAGCTCAAAGGCATTTGCAGTTGAATGTGGTGACTGCTGACGAATGGACTGCAAGTGGTCGGCTCTGTTCAGCCAATTGACACGCAACTCATCTGGTGCTCACTCCTTCCCTTCATCTGGCCTTTGGTGGCTCCATCCAATCTGGGTGTGACGGAGGCGCCTTTGGAGATGAAGGGCGGTAATTGAAGCAAAGAAATGCCTTTTACTACCACAAGCCTCCCAATCACAGTTGCCTTGACGTCTACACGAGCTCTGCCATGACGATTGTGATCGAGCTGTGAGCCACGCCAATCACGTAGCACGTGCTTATTGGAAGCCATTCATCCAACCACGATTTGCCACAGCTTCACGCTTCTCCTCATTCGCTGGCGACTGCACACTCGAGGGAATGACGCACCACACAGACTCCTGTGTGAACAGGTTTGTTGGCGATTGCTGGTGTGAGCAGAGGTGGCAGCTCCATTCTGACGTGTGGGTGGCACAAATGTAGTGCTGTAGTAGTGCCAATGTATTAACGATTGACTGACAGTATTATGATGTCTGTAGAGTATTAGGAGTCTTCTTTCCGGTGACCATTATCGCTTATTTCGCCTTAACTATCAAGAAAATAATTTTGTAAAATTGCAAACGACGCTGCGAGTGTTTCCTTCTAACATTTAGATGTGACAAGATCTAATAGGATTGGTGCTCTGTAGCTGAGACAACAACGTTGATTGAAGTATCATCTTAATTGGCACAATTCGGTGTCAACGATGTCACTTGTTGTGGGAATTAAATTTTGCTTTCGGTTGCGAAAGTTGCGTTGCTGCAAGGTAAACTATTTGATAGCCAATTGTGATCCCCATCCATCCATTCCATTTCTACCCACTCGTTCAGCTTCTACACTACATTAGAGCCGTCTGCTCACCCCATTCCAAATCATCTTTCTAAACATCCATTTCAGATTAAATTACTCAAGTAATCTGCCTTTAATCTACCGCGAGCAATCTCTTCCGGTGAGAATTCGCGTCTCAGTCATTTGCCTGTGACTTAGCTGGGGCTTTGGTACCATCGCAAAATTAAGTAGATTTTATCTCTCCTAGCCTCCCCCTCACCGCCTCTCTTGAACTCGTCGAGTGGCTGAGCTATTTATTCCTGCCCAAAGCATCCCATCATCGACACAACTCAGCTCTACCTACGCAGTAATTTTGTACGTCTAGCTTTCCATTCTTCTCTTGGGTGCTTTTTCCTTTTAAAATTATCGTAACTTGTTAAATTTAAGTTTGCCCTCAGTGGAATTGAATGCACACGTCTTGGATATTTACACGATGGAGAATAAGATAAATAAAATCATGCCTTCTTCACTCCTTCGCCAATAAAAATTCCTGCCTACAATTTAAGCACTGAATATGAGATAAGCTACCAAGCTAGAGCTATAAATGTCTATTATAGTCTTTGAATCGGTTTAGCAAGTTTTGGATAACACAATCAGTTAACGAAGTCATAGCTCCCCGAGGCTTCCTCCGAGACGAAAGCAGATATAACACGTGAAGGGAATACATTTATTCGGTAGCCAGAAGGAGAACTTGAGGTGCTGATAGGGCCTAGAGGCCAGTTTGCTTAGTGATGACAAAACAATCAACCAAATGCCTGCAACAGGCGATGGAACTTGGACGAATAGCGAAGTGTTACAAAATAATTTGTCCGAATAACTTTCAAGTGCCTCAAATGCGCTTGACATTACCACGCAATCCTGAACATGTGCATGCAGTGGAGCGTCGAAGTGTTACGTGATCCACAGTAGAGTGGACTCTGCGGAATTCAGTCAGTGAAAGCTCTTAAGCGAAGGAAGTGTAATTTCTCCTCTGTGTTGTCCATTCATTTCTAAACTTTCATAGCATGAACAATTTGTTGCGGACTGCATTTGGGACAATTAGTTGTGGTAGCTGGACTGCCTCACCTCAATTTTTACGACTTTTGCAGAAACGACACAGCGAAATGATTAAACCGTCAAACAATGATTATGCAAAGCGAAATTCGCACCCGGGGTGAAAAGGCAATGGGAACTTAAAGTATCTTCTGTGATACCAGCATTAAGTCAGTCGACAACGTCCGAGGACGAATCGCCCTTGCAGTCACGTAGTTGTGTAGTGAGGGAATGAAACGAATGTTTACTCAAATTCATCGCATCCATGTGAAAACAGTGATGAGTGAGTCAAAAATCCTTGTAAGTAGCCTCTTCGTTAGTCACAGATGGTATCCAAGGGAGAGCTTGTAGAGTGAATTTCGTAAAGACGGGGGTATCGGAAAATTGAATCGTGTTTCGAAACGAATTATTCAGAATTAGGTTGACGCGTAGATCCCAGGCGACGCCGCACATATCGAATCTGGGAAGCATAGCTGCTTCATCTCCTCGTCTATCAAGAATCCGATCATTTGGTGTTTAAAATATTGAATGGATCATTTCTGCGTTTTACCAAAACGCATTTGCAGTTGAATGTGGTGACTGCTGACGCATAAACTCCACGTGGCTCGCCCTGTTTAGCAAATTGACATGCAACTCGTCTGGTGCGCACTCCTACCTTTCATCAACCCGTGGGTGGCACCACCCGATTTGAGTGTGACGGAGGCGCCCATGGATACAAAGTGTGGTAGTTGTAATGTGATGTGCACCCCATAAACACCAGCCTCTAGATCGCAGTTTCTTTGATGTCTAAGTCTGCTTAGCTATGAAGGTTGTGATTGAGTTGTGGGCAGCACCAATCACATGACGCGTGTTGATTTGACGGCTTTCATCCAACCAGGATTTGCCACAGCTTTATGCTCCTTCTCATTCGCTGGCGATGTAACGGCGCACAACGCTGACTTTGGTGTGATAGGGTTTGTAGGTGAGCGCTGGCGTGGGAAACGGTGACAGCTCCATGTTGACGTGTGGGTGGCACAAATGGAACACTATAGAAGCGCCAATGTATTGATTCCTGGCTGGCAATATTTCGGTGCTATTCAGTAAGTAGTGCCTCCTCAACACCTTGGCAATCAAGAAAATAATTTTGTAGAATTTCACAAGACTCTGCTAGTATTCCACTTCGATATGAGGGACCGGTTCTTATACGGGTGGGACAAGGGCCAATAGAATTAATGCCTCGTGGCCGAGGTAAAAACGTCAATCAATGTGTCACCAGTGGTGGCAAAATGAGGTGGCAGTAGTCTTGTAGTCGTTGGATTTGGGGTCAAGTCGAATGTCTCATTAACGACGTCTAGTAGACGGTACTACTTTCACAGAAGTAAAAATACCTCCGAGTATCATCACCGTGATTGCAAGCGGCCTAAATTTACTATTTATTGACCGAGAAAACAGCTTATTTTAGGGAATTTAACCACTCATGGCAAGTTGGTAAGATGGTGTGAGGAGTAACTAGAGCCGATTAACGAATTGTCAGTGTTGCAAATTTGTGTGCTGCCGTTATAAACTGGAATTCCTACGTACCTGCTGCGTGGATAACAACGACCAGCTATAATTAATGGCACAAAATGTCGAAGGAGATGTCTTTGTTACTTGAATGTGGGTGAGTCAACGTGAGGGTGTGACGTACGGGTATGCGTCTAGTTGCGAGCTGGTGATGGGCGAGGACCGCCATAGGCTGAGCTGGTCACCATCTTAATGCCTGTGTCTATGTGCGAGACCACGGTATTCTTGATCGGCTTCATTTACAATGATAAAGTGACTGGAGCTGCGTCTCCCTTCTCAGGCACAAACAAAATGCAGTGGACTCTGCTTCCCGTCTACTTTTTCCTTACTCTACAATGGGTTATCGCAGTGGCGGTTCGGTTCAGAGTAGAGCGTGCCTCAATTCGCACATCTTCATGCCCAAATCGCCCTTCGCTGTGTCAGTTCTCAACTTACCCTTTGTTAGGTGGGCAGATAGGCATTTAAATGGACGAATAGGTAAGTAAATGCAGCTAGACGTAAAATAGGTTAACTTGAAGTGGCCATTACAATGCGATAATTCAGATTTGAGTAAATAGTGCCACCGCCAAATTCTAACACATATTTGCTTAAATTCTTTTCACAGGAGTTGTGTGCCACTCTTCGGTGTGCGACTACGTCAGCGCCTCAGTTATAGAGGAGTAATTGTATTAAGCACTACCCCACTTACAATAAAATCACCTTTTATGGCGAAGACGAAGAGTTGCTGAGTCTTGTGCAACCCTGCAGAAATGGAAGAAGGGTCTTCGAGTTCTTGCGTTGCAGAAGTGAAGAAGTCGTAATAAAGTCAACAAACTTAGCCCGCTGATGGGATGCTAGTTCTGAATAAGGGTTGACAGACCCAATGTTCCATAAGAAGGAGGGAATAGGCACTTGGTTTTAAATCCTGTCTTAATTGCCTAATTGCCTGACAACCGTCCTTTTTTCCACAATAGTTCCGCTCTTCCCTAGTCACTCATCTGCGCAATCCACAAGAGTCTCACGAATAGTGAGGATTCTTTGCACTCCTCTACATAAATCACATCTGCGATGCTATTGAGTACTGGTTCCTTTTTTACATGAGTCACTTGATCTTTTTCTTTTCCTTCTATCCTAAAGTTGGACACAGCTACGAAGACAGCTTACTCTGAAACACTAATGAGGAAAATGAAAAAAGGCTAGTCACTATTTAATGGTGGGCAATGAACTGTGTCAGTACAATAAGAATCGCCATGGGTGTTCCAAGTTTTTGCAAGCAAATAAATTTCATGCCCAAGCAGCTGATGGTGAAGTAGCATCACCACCCTGTCCTACTGATTTGAACCACACGGCCGCTGACTTCAAGGCACATTCCACAGCTCGACCAAATCCAGGAACCACTATTTATCCAAATCAAACAGTTTTAAATAGCTATGAGGCTCTCGAATTCTAATGCTTTATAATTGCAAGCAAAAGTGGGTTCAAGAAGATTCAGCTGCGAATAGTTCCACGAAAACCTTAAGTAATGAAGTCGAATAGAATAGAATAAATTAACTAAGCTCAGTGAAAATTCTGCAATATGCCCTCAAAAATGGCTCCTAGTAAAAGTTATTTTGGTTTTAGGTTATAAAGGCATTTTTCGCACCGTTAGAAAAGTTGTAAGCGCCCTTAGTTTGCATATGCATGCTAGAGAGACCTAATTCTCATTTTTCGCGGTTCTTTACCTAAGATTTTATTTAACTTGATGCTATTCCGACGAAGTGTGACAAATAAATGCCAATTTATTCCCGGACAAAGTTGTCGCTAGGACATTCTGATTTGTCACTTGCATTAACCTCACCAAATTGGATGGCTCACGATTACTGGCGAGGATAGTGGCATGTCAAAGGACCAAGTGCTTTTGAGTGGGCATCGAAAGGTGGCGTAGACATCATCCTCACCAGCCAATTTGGTGGGAGCTTCTACCTCTGCAGCCTATCACCGAATCCGACGATGACAAGCAAAGCGCTTAGCAGTGCTCATCTGGTGGCCCATTCGCCGTTCGCCCATGAAGTTGGAAATTATTGACCCGTGTCATCAATTTCATTCTTTGCATTCAATGGCTTCAGCCTTAATGCTAAAAAACTTGTGCCTTGAGGCGATCGCTTATAAGTACTCAAAAGGCAGTTCAATTGGACCGACTCACATCTTAAGCCTAAGGCATGACCCATTGCTGAATTGTCTGTCAGTCATGACCCTAAAATCATAAAGATTATAATACTGCGCCGTTTGACACCTCGATAAAATGGCTCCAAGCAGCGAATGGACAGGTGGGGGAGTGTATCGCTATCATTGTGGATGAGTACAAAACCAGCTAATAAAGCGTTCGAAGGTCTTATTGAATTCCTACGTGCACAGTCGCTACGATGCATATCATTTAACCCACTGTCCATCTTCGACACCACGTACTCTCCCTCTTTAGCACTTTTTTGTGTCCTCACTCCTCTTGGATTTATTTAAACATCATACTACTTCAAATCCTTTGGCACAACCACATGCATATTACTGAAGTCTACCCACTCATACATTTATTTACTCCGACTGGCTCCAAGTGGCACTTCTTTTACTGGTTGCTTAATTCTCATCCCACCTTGTGCTCTTTCAACCTTTAATGAGTCCAAGACTGATGTGCGCATTCATCTAACCAATCCACCCACTGATACGTTCCTATTCCGAATCTTTTCATCAAACAACATGGGTAAGTTCGGAGGATGATGACTTGTGGTCACTTCGACCGCTTCAAAAGACACCTTCCTCCACTTCGAACACAATCGATTTTATCCTATATGAGGGATTCGGTACTTTCTCAGTGTCACGTTGTTAGAGTCAACCAAATGGCCTCCCGTTTTCTGGGATGTCCTTAAATGCTAGAGCTAAAAGATGAATGCGCTCCTTGAGCTCTCTGCTTTGTCAGCCCATTCTTAGAGCCTCACTTGATTTGCTCCCCTGATGGCACACCTGTGCGGCACTGGAGGCCCAATTTGCTAACGCAACCGTTTCGTGTCCCCTTTAAGCAAAATGGGTAGTTGTGTGCCATTGTGCACCCAAAGTTAAGACTGAGATGCTCCATTGCTTGTGCATTCGTGCTTCTCTAGTCAGGTAGCGTTGGAGAGATCATGGCTACCCGATGCGAATGTGCCCGAAGTGTTGGGGTTTTTAGAGGTGTCGCATACTTCTACTCATTGCTACGTACACTGTGATGAGCGGCAAGTTGATTTTGTAAAGCTACTTGAGTTACGAGACCGCGTCAAGCTTGCGTAGTGGGTTGCGACGCTGAAAGCGATAAATGTGAGGTTGAAGGAACAGAAAATTCGGCTCCACATCTCGTATCATACTTAGCCTTCCCTGAGGGTTACAAAATTGAGTCCAGTCGATGAGTTACTGAATCAGTGCATGCTTGGGGCAGTGGCGAACGAAAATGTCGTATTGGGATTGTTTTACTCTTACACAGTGATATGTTTCGAATGGATTACTAAAACTAGTGCATAATCTCGAAAATTACACGGTATTTGGAGCACAACAGCACTCTTAAATTTATCACTATTAACCTCCTTGCCGTGTCCTTCCTGACGAGAGACATACTTTCCCAATCATGTGTTATGCCCTTGGTCCTGATTTTCGTCGCTAAGAAAAAGTCTATATCCCAAAGTGCGCCTTGAGAACAGTCTGCGCTGTTACCCTTGCATGGACAAGGTCATGCAAAAAAATAAACACTTCATTCAGCACTGTATAAGGAGACGATAATTTACGACTTTTAAACAGGGTCGTAAACCATCATGATTGACGACAACTCTTTGAAATTGTAAGCACTGTCACTTATGTGTTACACGTCAACGTGTAGCTGCCGTTGCTGTTCACGTCAGCACTCACTTACAGGGGGTGTTCATACTGGGATCTGCATTGATCGTCGTTTCTTCAAGTGTGCAGTCGTCAGCTGATGAAAGAAGCTTGAAGACAACGTTTTCATGCGTTGGAGTTTTCCAAGACGGCAGAGTTGATATAATAGCTAATGACCAGGGCAATCGCACAACGCCGAGTTGCGTTGCTTTTACGGGTCAGGAATGCCTCATCGGTGAGGCCGCGAAGAGGCAGGCAGTCATCAACGCTTCCAACACAGTATTTGATGTGAAGCGTTTGATCGGACGATGTTTTGAGGACGAAGCGGTACAGAACGGCATGAAAATCTGGCCCTTCAAAGTTGTAAATTCGGAAAAAAATGCCAAAGATCGAGGTGCAGCATTGCCGTAAGACATGTAATTTTACTGCGGAACAGATCTCGTCCATGGTGCTGTCGAAGATGAAGGAGACAGCGGAGGTATACTTAGACAAAAAGATCTGGGACGCAGTAATCACAGTACCAGCATACTTTAACGTCAACCAGCGTCAGGCCACAATCGATGCTGGAAAACTGGCAGGCTTGAATGTGCTCCGCCTCGTCAACGAGCCGACTGCAGCTGCTATTGCCTACGGTATGACTAAGAGGTTCACCAGGCAGCGAAATGTGCTTGTCTTTGATTGGGGTGGTGGCACCTTCGACGTATCCATTTTGTCCATAGAGAATGAGAAATTCGAGGTGAAGGCGGTCGGTGGTGACACACATTTGGGCGGTGAGGACATCACTTCTCTATTGGTGGATCACTTTGTGGAAACTTTCAAGAGAGATTATGAGGGAAAAGACTTGACAACCAACAAAACAGCCATTAACCGTTTAAGAAAGGAGTGCGAGGAGGCAAAGAGAATGTTGAGCTCAGCTGAGAACACTTACATATCAATCGTATCGCTGTTCGAGGGTATCGATTTCTGTACCAACCTCACACGGGCCACATTTGAGCAGTTGTGCTCGAACCTCTTCAATAGGACAATGGACATAGTAAAGACAGCGTTGAGTGACGCGAATATGGAGAAGGCCGATATCCACGAAATATTGTTGGTGGGTGGATCAACGCGTATTCCAAATGTGGGGAAGATGTTGCAGGTCTTCTTTGAGGGCATAGAGGCAAAGAGATCCATCAACGCAGACGAGGCAGTGGCCTACGGTGCAGCAATATTGGCGGCGAATCTGACTGGTGAGATGCCGAAAACAATGCAGGATTTGGTGCTGTTGGAGGTAACACCACTGTCATTGGGCCTGCATGATCCGTGGGGTACGATGACGACGGTGATAAAGCGCAACACGCCTATTCCAATGAAACAGACAAAAGTCTATCAAACGTCTAATGATAATCAATTAGAAGCTGCAATAGCGATTTTTGAAGGCGAACGTGCCAAAGCTTGTGACAACCACTTATTAGGCGAGTTCATTTTAACCGATCTCCCACCGGCGCCGCGTGGTAAGATTAAGGTAGACGTGACCTTTGAAATTGACGAAAACGGCATTCTCCATGTGTCGGCAGTGGAAAAGTCAAAAGGAAAGCAGAACAGTATCTCGATCACCAACTACAGGCGTCGTTCATCTGAGGATGATGTAGAGCAGATGCTGAAAGATGCGGAGAATTTCAAGCAGGAGGATGAGAAGGAGAGGAGTCGAGTGGCGGCGATGAAAAGGTTGGTGGACTGCATTTACAGCATAAAAAGGAAGTTGGAGAAAGAGGAGGTGAAGCAGAAAAAATCGGAGGAGTATCGAAAAGATATGCTAGCAAAGTGTCTGGAGACTACTAAATGGATGATCACTAATAGAGAGGCCACAAGGGATGAATATGAACAACTGTACAAAAAGCTTGAGAACGAGTGCAGCCTTATTATGAAAACGGCGAATCTGGATTCGTGAACATGAAGTCATGAAAAGCCCAATGGACGGTCATGTACATTAACTTAGCTCCCCTCACCTATCTTTGCAAAACACGAAGCCATTTGAAATCACTGATCCCTTTTTATTTCCTCAAACACGTATGTTCGATTTAATAAAAGGCTTAGTTTCATCAGCTCACCTGCTTTTTACTCATTCACAACCTCGTCTCCATTACTTTGTTCCTAACTTGGGACCCGTCAACGATTATCATAAAGAGCACACTGGCGTAAATTGGCTTTATGCTTTTTGGGCCGGTCCCTGACTCCTTCAACCATGGTCGATATATCGTTGGTTGCGAATGTCACTAACGTAAATTGCAGAACGGTGAACGGCTTACAACTCCTGTGAGAGAGCTCCACACAAATAACAGTGATGAGGTTATCTGCCTACTTAACAAAACACTAGTTTATTAGTGGTACTATGAAAGGCGTTTTTATACGAAGACAAGGAGCTGCGAAATGCGCTATACTCAGCCGCATATCTTAACTGTGGAAACCTATTGTAAAGTAAGATGGAGGCAGACGGAACATGAAATTCAACATGCTTTTTTATGTGCCAGAAAAGGAAAACGCAGCATTTTAAATGAAGGCCAATCATGGAATTTAACAATGCCTGCAACTGCGACCGAAAATTTCGACCATTGAGAGTTCCTTAGTCGATAAGACAAAAGGCAAACGAACAAAACAAGTGGAATTCTCTTCGAAGCGAATGGCGAGGGCAGCAAAAGTGGGCTTAGTGCAAAGTCGGTGCTAATGCTGGCATTCTGATTTTGTACTTTGTTGCGTAAATTTCCACAAAACCCGTGCAACCATAATACAAGATGACCAGTTTCGGCATCGGCTGTGCATTCGTAGATGGGTAGTTTCGATAAGGAGTGAGTCTTTTTAAATGATTAAAATGGTGGAGTGAGTAAATAACCATTTGGACGGCATTCGTAACACAGTACTCAAAATGTGTTGAAATGCCTTTTATTGAGGGGAGAATGGTCAATGAATAGGATTCATGGACCAAGATTCCGACTTGAAGGGAGAGGTTGACAAAAGAGGGCTGAGATAAACCAAGACCTCAAGAAATCATGCTGACTTAAAGAACTATGCAACCTAACTAAAATAGTGCCAAGAAATCTAATGAATTAGGGTGTGTCAATGGTAAGATGATTCAAGCGTGGACGAGCGGCTTAACCGTTTGATGGCTTTCATGGAAGGGAGAGAAGAAGGGGAGAAAGAGATGGATTCACCTAAGTTAACAAGAGCAATGAAGTCCGAGTTTAGGTGTAGACATAAAATTAGGGGGCTTATTCATCGCAAAGATAATATGCATGAGATTAGATCCGAAATGGATGTTTGGTCAGGTGGATCGAAAAGGAGTGAAGGGTAGTTCCAGAATGGTGTAAAAGCTGAACCAATAGGTGGGTATGGGGCAAGTGGGTCGACACGGTAGTTGGCGTTCGATCCCCATTTTAAACGAAGATGTCGTTAAAATGGCAAAAGATTTGTAAATTTTTACGCAAATGCGAGAAAGTATCATCCAGCTGGCTAGCAGGGTAGAGATTGGGTAGATGAAGGTAAGCAGAGGGCTTTGATGGATGGATTTGTAGCTGCATAAAGAAGGATGGTCGATTCCATAATGGGAATTTATTGATGTCGACAGGCGAAAGGACGGGGAGTGGGAGGCGGTGTCCATCAAAAACGCATCGGCAAGTAGAAAACAAATGTCATTGCCTGAATATCTACCAATTATGGAAACATTTTCCCATCAAAAGATGCGCAATGCTGTGGGCCGCGAGATGGGAGGAAGTGAGAATCGCTCGAAGTTTACGACAAAACGGGCAAATAGATGATAATCGAAGTTAAGGAAGGGCTTTTGTCTTTGTATTCGGAAACGATGAGTCGCCTATGCGCGCGTGGTCTTCAAGTTGGCTAGCGCAACAAATGCCCAAAGCTTTCAGCTGCTAGCATTCAAAAGATGCGAGAAGATGATTCGGTGGGTAAAGCCACTGACTGCCTGTGGATCCACTGATTTCTAGTGTTTTAGATAAACGGAAGCGGCCTTGCTAGAATGTGATACAAATTCTCATGCACGTTCAGGTTGTACTTTTTAATTTTAGCTAAAACAGTCCCAATTTTTTAAGCTGAACTGAAATCTCCTATCTTAATTTACAATGAGTATCCATGGTGGCAGTTCGGTGCTGAGTGAGGCGCTTTGCAATTACTCGTTTTTGTACCCAAAACGCTCCTCAACTAACCATCTGTTAGGTAGCAAGATAGACAGTTGGATGGATGAATAGGTAATAGACGGGATTAGATCTAAAATAAGTTGTCTTTTGGTGACCACTAGGATGCAAAATAATTAACATTTTGTGAAAAAAATACAACTATCAGATACACTAGCATATGTTTAGTCTTATCGAAGTCATTAGTGCAGATCCCTCTCACGAGAATTTCGCATCACTCGTCGATCTGCAATCCACTTCAGTGACATTTGTATCCATGACTGAAGAAATCAGATTCAGGGTCGTCACCACATTGTGCTGCCACTGGTGACACATTGATTTACGTTGTTGTCTCAGCCGCTAAGCATGATTTTTACTGGACCCTGCTTCACCTTTATGAGAACTGCCGCTTTGTGTCGAAGGGGAACACTTGCAGAGTCTTGTGAATTGTCACAAAATTATTTCCTTGAGAGCCAAGGTGATGAGGAGACAAAATTTACTGGTCAGAGCATTCCCAACTCATTACTTAGGTCTTACGGGCATCAAAATATTGCCATTCAGACGTCAATATATAAGCGCTTTTACAGCGCTTCGGCTGTACCACCCACATGTCAATCTAGAGCTGTCACCGCTGCTCACCCCACTGTTCAACTACAAGCCTGTTCACACCGGAGTCTGCATAGTGCGTCATTCCTTTGAGTGTGCAGTAGACAGCGAATGAGAAGAAGCATGAACCTGTGCCGATTCGTGATTGGATGAAAGGCTTCCAGTAAACACACCTCGTGGTGAAGCTGGTGTAGACGTCAAAAAATTGTGATTTGGAGGCTTAAGGTAGTGGAATGCATCTCACATTGCGATTACCGCCCTTTGTATCCAAAGTCTCCTACATCGTATCCAAATCGGGTAGAGCCACCCAAGGGTAGATGAAATATAGGAGTGAGCACCATAGGCTGGACAGAGTATCGCATGTGGAATCCTTGCATCATCAGTCACCAAACTCAATTGCAAGCGCGTTTGGGTAGAGCATCCAAAATTATCCACACAAAAATTTTACAACGGTATGCCATAAGTTATCAGAATCATGCTGTTAAAATCATGTCAGTGGCACAATAACTCCTGCCTAACTGGAGAATTGGCTGGTCTGGTGATGGCAAAAAAAAGTGGTAGAAGTACAATAGCTAGCAAAAGCAGTCCTCTGGCCAATACTAAATGTCGCATGCATAGAGTAATCTATTACCTGTTAAACAGATTTAAAAGCAATTTACTTTCCTCCATTTAAGACAGCTGATAACAGCCGCCGTACGGGCATAGGTGGAAGTAAATCATTCCCAAAATTAACTTCATCTCTACAAACCCAAGAAATTATACTCAAATCCCATATATATTTAAAATGTAATGTTGATCTTAGGGTTAGGGGTTAGGTTTAGGGTTAGGGTTAGGGTTAAGGAAGGCTGGCCAAAGTACAAACGAGTTCTTTAGGTCGGTCAGCCGGTCAGCAATAACGGACTCAACCTCATTTTGTTTAGCTAAGCGTCTAGGTCGTGATGGCTGCGATAAGTCTCGGGCTTGATGGCAGACAGAATTGGCCATTTGAGGCTCACTGACATCAAATGGAACAAAGTTTTTAAGTTTATTTAACTTTTTATTCAATTTTGTTTGCTGCGGTCCTTAAACACTCATCATAAGAATTACCTGTTAGCTGTAGGAGTTGCTTGATGAATTGCATTCTTCTTGCCCACTTTAGCGCATTTTGGCTACTTCGGCACTGGAGACAATGATAATCGTCTATCAGCCGAACAGAAAAGCCGAAGTCTGGTCCTTCGGAGTCCTAGTGTTCAATGTTTGACCTTACAAAAGCACAACGAACAAGGATTGGTCCATTTGTCAGATTTTGTGGTGTATGGATGTAAGTGAGTTTCACGTTTGTTTCGATGCAATGAATATGCCATCCAATTATGCTTTCTAAGTCTTCTATTCCAAACCACTTTAGACCGTCCGCGTATTTTTACCAAACGTTCCATTATGAGGACGAAGGCCACCCATCACCGCAATGCCACGGCAATGCGTGCGAGGCGGAAGTTTAACCCAACACGAAATTCTGCTGAGACGCACAATCGAATCAGCAAACTCTGGATGAGAAAATAAACAGTGTCGCCTGACACAGGAGTTTCAACCTATTTAAAGTGGGAATCGAAGACTGTTACCTGATCCGCCTTGTTTGTGTCCAAGTCTCGGTGGGGCTGATGCGGGTCGTAAAATAGCAGGCGAATGCAATATTGCGCCACCTTTATAATCTGTTTTGCAGTTGACTCCATTGTGCGCTTCCGACCTCCCCTTCGACCGCCGCTACTTATTACTTTTCAGTGGAACCACACACCCAACAGGTATGAGTGGGCAAGCGTCACTTTTGCTTGCATAGGACTGTAGTCGCTAACAGCATTCCCAATGGTTTTCTGGAAGATATTTAAGAGGAAAGCCTTACACTACAATAGGGCGGTGCTGATTCCACATTGCAAGGCGCCCAACATTTTCCTGTTGTCTTAATCTATGGCAGAGCCCAGAGGTGTGCACGAAGTGGAGGAAAGATAATTGCCTGTGAAGGCAAGAGTTTTGAGCACAACTACTTGGGCTTGATTTTGCAATAAATTGAAGCTGCTGTCTCCAACAGCAAGCTCACAATACCTGCAATCGTTATGCTTCAGCGGATCCTATAAAATAAGTTTTTACCATGATGTGCAAGAAGAGTATTGGATGGGCACAAAAATGACATGCAGAAACGTTATTGTAGGAGGATAGGAATGATGGGGAGTTTGATGATGCCAACAGAAGTGCACGAGTAGAGAGAGGTTCAAAAACCTATTGAGGAGGGAGAGAACTAACCAACGTAAAGATTACGCATGCCTCGTAGCATCTGCATTGTCCTATCTTTTGTCCGACCAGACACTTTTGGATCCAAGGCATGTGAAGAATCTCTGCTCTTTCAATACTAACAGTTAAGGCGGTGCCGTTTATGGCGTTCCGATTTTTCAATGGGTTATCCAAGCCAAGTCAGATGGCATGATTGCCATCGTCGATGGGTGTGATGTCCTGACGAAGGACGATGCGCTTTTGCATAGGCATTGAGTGATGGCGTTGACATCACCCTGAGCAGTCAGCTTGTGTAAACTGTTGCTAAAAAAATAATTAAGTGTCCAGCTAATCGATTAGAATAATTGTAGTTAGGGTGCCCTAGTACTACGGCGGCGCAGCAACCAGGCAGAATGTAGACACACAGTGCAGTTGTTATGGAGCAGCACAGCCTCGTTCTTCTTCCCTTTCTAATGAGCGTGCCTTTCTTCCTTACCAATTCACCACCGCTTCCAACGCCTCTTCCTCTCCTTCTCTTTACTTTTTTCCCGCCATCGCCGCCACTGGAACCCAGCCCTAGCCTTGTGATCCAACTACCACAAATGCCATCGTGCAGTTCGTCAGCTGACAAAACACCAGCTACCGAGCACCATCTCAGTAGTACCAGCATTCTGCCTCGAAGTTCAATAGTAAAAATTGGCCCAGTGACGCGTGGAGTGATACGGTTTTCACTATATGTGCCCTCATCCATCCTCTACCTTCTTCTTTTTCCCTTCTCTCTCTTCACAGGCAACACCTGCTGGAATCAGCTTCTAGCCCATTTGCTTGCGCTCATCATGAAGTACTCATGGTCATGAGGCATCATCGAAAATGACTCGGCAAACAGAACCCGAGTTACGCCAAATCCCTGCTAGACGCAACACCTTAGCAAACTAGTCACTGTCTTCTTAACAGAGAAAGTCACCACTGCGCCCACTACTAGTTGCCTCGTTTAAGTAATCACGCTAATTGCAGTTTGCTGGTCTAACGAGTCAGATCCTTCTCAGAAACCTGAAGACACGACTGTGCTTCATCATCTTTATTGCCCTAAATACAAACAATGGTCTTGTTACCGATAGAATCGGTGATATGGAAAACATGCCACATGTATTCGTTCCAGGCAGCAAAGATGAAAGTCCCAAAAGAGTAAAGCAGCCGTATCTTCAGAATTCAATCAACTTGTTAAGCTGCGACGCATCGACTAGCACCATGTCCCTGAAGGAGAAAGAATAAATCCAATCTTCCAGCACATGGAAGCACCGCATCCATGTCGAGAATAAAAGCATGAAATAACGAGTATGTATGCTCCTACTTGCCTACAACTTTAAACGGCCTTAAGCTTTTACTGTGCCAGCGTTCAGCTGGCGGATCTTCTCACTCATTCATCCACACGTCCATTTATCGACTGCGAGTCAACTCGTATTTGCGTGCACAATCACTAAGACCATCCATATTCATCGCAATCCTGAGTTACATAAAAAAGACACTCACTTTTGCAAATATTGGCCCTCAGTAGTTGCGAAAACTATCGAAATGAATGAGAAGAAACTCAAAAGCCAAACGCGCAGCAAACCAAAAAAGCTGGTCATTCATTCATTACCTTAAACGGCTTTTGTGTCAGAGCTAGTAATAGTAGAATTTATAAGAAGAGATCAAAATTAATGGCCAAATATTGAAAAACTTCAGCAAATCGCAGACGAAAATAGATTTTAATAGAATTTAAACGTAAGTCTTGTTATGCACCTCATGCTTCATACTGGTTATAAATTACAAATAAAGACAGAAACCTTTTGTGTTACTTTGATTACGCACTAATTTTTTTTATGCATTGCATTTTAACAGTTGCACTCGTTTGTACAACTTTACAATTCGCTGCTTAATTTCTTGTCTTTGCCTTCTCTGTAATTTATTTCGTTTATGCGCTTACTTCTTAAACATAACACTATAAGGCAAATTCCAATGCTGGCAGTGGCTTTTATCTCGCAAATTAAACACACGAAGTTAAAAGTTTATTTGTTTTATCGAATAGGCGTTAATGTAATTGGTTGGTTTTGTACGTTAAGAGCGTGGGTGGTGTGCAATTTGGGCCCTTGTTTCCGATCAACTGGGATTCATTTGCCGTAGTATTCGGAAATCTGGTACGTATTTCGCAATTTTCTATTAGTTCAAGGGTTAAAACTTGTTATTAGGTTCTTTTAGTGCTAATTTGCCTCTTTTATGCGTTTATTTGCTAGAGCAAACAAAAGCTTCATGGTGGGACTGTTAAGTCGTTTTGTTTTCCAAATACAATGCCTAGTCACGTCCATTTTTCCGCTCTGTAATACTAAAGGCGATAAATTAGGATTACTTTGGTGGATATAGAAGCGTTTAGTTGTTTTGCTGACGATGGACCTCCAATAATGATGCGTAACCACCCCAGTTTGCTTGACATTTATTTAATATTTTCTTGCGAATAGGAAATCATTGTATATGTATGTGTACATCCATTCACCTGCTTTCATTATCTGTTTACGTATTATAATAAACGTCAACGAAATAGCTGCAGTTGCTGATAGGACTTGCTTTCCATTTGCGCTACCTACTCGAGTGGGTTTTTACTGCATACCACTTCCAGCCAACAATGGAGATAATTTTGATTGTTTCTATATGTTCCACTATTTTAGTAGGAATGAGTTGTGGGTAATGAGGCGTAATTTGATGAGTGGACCCTTAACTTTGCTCAGGGCTTCCTACCCATTAATTATTTTCCCACTGGCAAGTACCTATTTTATGTAAGGACGCCTGATTATTCGCATCCTTTCCATAAACTTCTAGGCAGCTGTAGAATACTTTGGTCGGTTATTTGCTATTGTTCTGATCGTGCGTTGAATGGGTATGGATTGACTTCCACCGTACTACTTGAAACTTCAGTTCCCGATGTTTTGGTCCGATCTCGGTGACTACCTGAACGTGGGTTCAGCTTCGACATGAGTTGGTGTTTGGTTTGTTTATTTATTTGTTTTTCTTACCCAAAAAAATGGGGCGGCATCTCGGCGACTCAGAAGTGCCTGCCTGGAAGGCTTTTCATTTCCCATCGCGTGGAAGCACGACTGCATGACTTGCCTCAGTTTGTATGCGATTTGCACGCTATTGTCTACACCAGATATTTTTGTGAATCTCATTTTTGGAGCCTCGAAATGCAATGCATGAGTAGGGGTAAAGTTGCCCTAGTTGGGAGGGGTGTGCGTGTATGGGAGTGATTGCTGCATTTTCATTTCTCCATCGTTGATTTGTTTGGGTTTTGATGGAGGTTGGGTAAACTGTGTTGGCATATTCATTTTTGTTGTCCTTTTTTGCAAGTGAGGTGTAAATGTTTTACAGATGCTGAGGGTACGAAGCGTGCTGAAGAGGCGAGGGCATGTATTGCAGCAACAGCTGTAGGAGGAGGAGTGGGTAGGCGTTGAGAGAGACGATGAGACGTCCGACTCAAGGGAGGAGGAAGGAGATGAAGAAAGGGGAAAATAACCAACAGGTAAGTTCGCTTGTACGTTATCATCCTCAGACACAACGTTAAACGAATTGTTGAGTGTGATTTGTTCCTCTGCTTACTACTACTACATTTAATGCATCCCACATTAACGTGCTTTCGGCGATGCAGTTGGTGGTTGAGTGTGGCAGTAAGTTTCTCATTGCTGGTAGCCGCTTTAGGTGGTGATTGTCTGGTCAGAAAGAAGTGCGCACTTGAGACTGTTATTAGTTCGACAGGAGTTCGACTTTCTTCGTAGATGACTATCAGCGTTGAAGTGGGAGTCGGCGCAGCAGGAAATGGAGGAGGAGGAGGTGCTGTATAGTCGCTGCTTTCCACCACTGCTACTACCGCTGCTGATGTTGCTGCTGCTGGTGGGAGATGTTGCGGCGTTTATGATGCGATGAACATCACAACACAGGGATCGACTTTGTCTTCTTCGTTTGCCCCACTGCTGCTACTCGACCGTCTGTGACACTGGAGTGTGGATCTCGTGGTTCTTGTTGTTTGTGCCCTACTTCACCAAGTGAGGGGTGTTATTTTCTTGCCATAGAAGGCGTGGACGAGTGATCTCGTCTGCTGAAACGTTTGTCTGCTTTGAAAGTGTTTGGTCCTTGACGCATTGTTCTTCCTTGTATATGCTGCAATAGCTTCACCTCTTAAATGTACGGCAATCGACTTCTCTGGTGAGTGTGTTCATTTGGCTTTTGCGACAGTGTAGGTCGGGGTTGGGGAGCTACTTGTTGACGTGGCTTCTGGATTCTGGACGTGGGGGATGGCGGTGGTGGTGTGATGGCAGTTAGTGAGTATTTAGGGTGCGTGAGGAGGGTGACAACAGTCCCTGGTGTGCGATTTGATTGATTGGTGGAGGCGATCACACTGCTTTTGGGGCCCTGTGCGTGGATAAGTGGGTCAGCTTGTAGTGACTCCATCGTCTGACAGGCGGATTTCTCTTTACCACATTTTCTGCGTCGGTCTGGATTTATCGAAAGAATTGAGGCTAACGGAGAAGTGATACAAGTTGGTTTTGCAATGGTGGGGAAGCGGGCGCTCTTTTCCTTCTCTCGCTCTAAGTTACTTCATTGAACTTGTTCACTGCTCGTTAATGACCTCCTCTTTCACGACTTTTCGTTATGAACCAACAGCGCCATTTTGTTGGGTGGGTGGCAGAGAGCTTTCATTTTCAAGGCAAATGTGGATAAATGTCTACCCTAATCCCTCATCCTACTCCTCCGCCCCTTCCTTCTCCTTTTGCTGTCTCCACCTGTCTACAACCCATCTATTTCGGCTAACGTCTGATCAAATATCCACTTCTACGTACAACCACTTCTGAGCGTCGACTCAGTAGCAATAACATTCCACCTCCAAAAAATGCCAGTAGAAAAGACTGTCATTAGGTGAACACAGCATTGTGGCGCACTAATGAGGACCGCACACTTTAATTTGTGTTCTTCCGCTTCCACAATCAACATTTCGCTTTACCGTTCAAGCGCATGGAGTCACTTAACTCCTTCCTGTTTGATTGAGGGGTAGAACGTTGATCTCCATGTCAAACTTTTGGGGATGGTATGACAATTAGTGCAGCTGCATGGTAAGAAGTCGATGGAGGCTGAGGAGGTGGAGATTGAGACTGTTATTCGCAGTGAGGAGTCAAAGGCGCGCAGTGTGGACAGCACTTCTGAATTTCGACGTAACTTTCGGAGATTAGCAACTAACAAAGATACATAATCTCAGTCATGAAATGCGCTAAAAGCAATCGCCATTTTTGCTAGTGCGTTGTCTACTGTCCCTTTCCAAAAATCGCTTCTGCTATCCGCTTTCTGACGTTGAGTTGCTCTAGTTACTAAATAAGTTTCTAATTGAACCTTGGATGCCAGCAAACGCAAATGCAAAGACTACTCCAACTTGTAACTTTGGTGCAGTTGAAACCTGTCTTGTTCTGCTTTATTGAAGCAGAACAAGTGTAAGAAAGGCAGAGGTGACTTCATTGAAGGGCTGCAACGGATTGATGGCGTTTTTCATGATCGGCGGCCTAATTCTGTCTGCATTTCGTTGATCGTTGATTGACTGACCAATAAATCAATGCTTTTATCGATAAAGCAATCAATGAGTCGCCTGTCTGACGTAATTGCACGTTGTGGGTATTACAAAGTATTCTCAAGATGCTCGCGACACACACTTCCTTGGCTATTGCAATCGTGACTTTGATCCCAACTCCCCTCGACGCTCCACTAGCCTTTGCAATCTGTTAACCCCTTCGACTTAGGAGAGGGTCCGTGGGGAGACGTCAGCATTGCCTCCTGCAGCCAGCTCCACTCAGTCCTCTAATCCGATTCCAAAATCTAAATGCCCACAGAGCATCTACCACCCGCCTTTGAAGTTTATTGTATCATGGTCCTCAACACCCATTCGTCACACTCTATCGACAACACGTTGTTCATCCAACAATGTGATTAAACACATCCGTAAGTACCTCCTTTTATGCATAGTAGTCTACAGCCTCATTCAACTTCCACTACTGGCATTTTATCGTCTGCCTTTCTAGTCTCACCTGTGGCATTCGGTCGGTCGGTGGTCTGACCAACCAACACTGGCCAGCGTAATCTGCAGCACTGGCTACACTTGGAAGCTGTGAGGAACCACGTCCCGGTGTTCTCGATGACGTGGACGACGCCACGACGACAGCTGCATTCTGAATCAGGCCTTTAACTTATCAAGCATACCGGGTGAGAAAAGGAAAGCCGAAGATGAATGCATTTGTTGAGCCAACGTACTCCTTTCTGAGAACGTTAGTATTAGTGAACCTTCTAATTCCCTTTCTTCTGCTCCTCCTCCATGTGTGCTACGATGTGATGGCTATTGAGCCAAAGCAGAGAAGCACATGGAAAGGTGACGTCTGCTACTAGGAAACAACCTATAAGGAGGACTGTTGTGCAAAGCCGACACCAGCAGGCGCCACTGCTAGACACTACGCGACATGTGCCACAAATCGATTCACAAACATGTCAAATGCGAAGACGTGATACAGACACTCAACTGCCAGATATGCTTACGTACGCGTTGCGAAGCCTTCTACCACTCATTTTGCTTCTCTGTCTTACCCTCGTTTTCACCACTCGTTTTATCGCCAGCGTCTTTACCTCCTTTTGGTTCGTTCTCCTCACCTCCAGTTTCCTTCTCATCCTCTACTTTTGCCTCCGACGTCACCCCGCTCTCCCTACTCTCGTCATTTTCAAAAGTAGCAAAGACGTCAAGGGACCAAAGCAGGTAGGAATCGTAGAAATTAGGGGTAAGTTGTACTACCACCCCTTCCTCCTCCTCCTCCTCCTCTTCCTTCCTCCAATCCATCTTGCCCCTTTTCTTCCCTACTAGGTTTGCATGCGTTAATTCAACATTTCACTCACTAGTATGCCAGTGCGTTTCACATATCAAGAGAGGAAGCGAGGGTTAAATGCTTAAAGTGTGCCCTCAGGGAGAAATACGTAGTCAATTTTTTTTCATTTAGCTGCATGATTATAGTAGTGGGTAGGTGAAGGTTTATGGGGTAGTGAGAAGCGAGAGCGAAGGAAATGAAGAAGTGATGTCTACAGCACTACGCACAGACATACAGTAATAACATTTCGCCAACCCTCTTCCCTAACATCCTGTCTTTCCTGCTCTCGGCCCTTCGTCTCTTCTCCCCTCCTCACTTACCCATTCCTTCGGCCACTTCAGTTGAACAAGCGAGTTACTTCGCCACCATCAGAGAGGTGCGAACACAACCCTTGTCTTCTCTGGTGCGAGGGAAGAACTCGCGTAGATACGTAATTGGGGATAGCCTTCAGGAAGTCACCTTCGTCAGCTCTATAGCAGCATTTAGGGGTAAGTCACCAATTCCTTTCATGCAGGTATGCCTTGTACCGCTTTGCTCATCTCATTTCTTATGTCCCTCTCGCGCGTGGTTGCGAATTGTCTAATCGACAGCAGGAGTAGGGGCAGAAGCAGGAACAGATGCAGTAAGACAGAAGCAGCGTAGCACGTTAAGCAAAACTAGGCTTAACTAGGCCGGACTGTACTGGACTAATTCAAATACGAGTAGAGTGGAGCAGCCACGTATGCCTGATTATGACGGTCTGGTGTGGAAGAGAGTGAGAAAGGTTCGAATGAAGAGGATAGGTAGGTAGCCGTCTTCATGACCTACCGTTCAAATCAACCTTAACGCCTCCTCATTTGTCACGTCGAATCAGCCTAATGCAACTGCAGGCTGCATGCAATGAGGTCTTTTTTTTCTGTCTGGCAGATATTAGGGACAAAAGTACACACACAGCAAAAAGGTCTGGTGACGTCTTCGAGGTGGTGGGGCGGGAACCCTTTTGCCTCCTCCTCCTCTCGCATGTCCCTCTTCAATCCATTTTCGGTGAGTCACTTCTTCTTCTTGTCTGCATTCCACTTCACTGCATGTGCTCCTTAGCACTGCGTCTTGCATTATGTCTTAGTGCCTACGCTCCATTTATTCAAATCACAGGAAAGGGAGGGAAAAAGTACTGCCTAAATATCATCTTCTTACAGTCCTTTGTGTTTTCATTTCGGTGACGCCAGGACGCCTCACTCGTCAGGCTACCCCACGAATCTGTCACGTTCTCCTTTCCCGGATCCACAGTCTCTTCTCCTCTTCCTCCTCCTCCTCCAACCCCATGATTTGCCAACGTCCATTAAGTAAGCTCCTCTTCTCTCTCCACTTTCTTTATCCCTCGTCATGCTGTGCTAAGTGGTGATGATGAGAGTAGTTATGCTCTGCACTAGACGAGGCTTAGATTGCACCACAGTAGACCACACTAGGCTTAAGCAATGTCTGAGTTTTGCTTTAACGTAGCTAACATTGCCGTATCCCCTTCATTCCCATCTTCAATTTTATTTGCTTTTCTGTAGTTTGTTTTATTCCACGCCTCCGCAGTTCTGCCGCCTCGTCCTCCTCCTCATCCCACTCCTTCTCCTCCACCAGTTATGCCTTTGAGAGCGAAGGTGAGTGCCTTCCACCTACTTCTCACTTCGTATTGCATAGTTCGGCTCATATTCCACCTTTCCATGCCATTCTCCACATCCATCTCCCACCTTGTAGGGAGTGCCTCTACCTGGTGGCCCGTCATAACGGGTGAGAAGGTGCTCTTCTCTCCCTGCTCCTTCATCTCTACTCTTTTCGCTCCGTCTGTCCCACTGTGTTTGTGTATGCCGTTGTCCACTTCCTTTCTTTGTCCTTCCAGATCGTTGTCGTGATCAGTGTGGCACGGAAACAGGTGAGAACATGTGTTTGTTTGCATGTGCACACGCGTGTATTTGTGTGTGTAGGCCTGTTGGCACAGTTGGTCAATCTTCCTCTCCGTACGCGACTTTGCAGACGACCAGGTGGATAGTTGTATCCTGGGCCCAGTAAGCTCTCCTTTGACCATTCATTTGTTGTCTGGTTTGTTGGCAGGTTGGTTGGTTTTAACTTCTCACTTTTTAACCCACCTATTTCGCGTTATTCGCCTCCTGCTTCTTCCGCCTCTGCCTCCTGTCCTCTCTCATCTTTCTTTTCTTTTCTTCCTTTTTCAGATTGAAGAAGACATATCGTGGTGGAATGAAAGCAGCGACGACAAAAATATGAGCAACACTGTGCATGGAGGTGGTCCAAACCGTTACGGATGGTTGCGGCGATTAGCCAACCATGTGCTGAGGATATCGAGCTGTCTGCACCTACACAGAGGAAAAGGACTTACTAAAAGAAGTGGTGCTATGAGGCGGCCCCTGAACCTGGTGATCTGCGGTTGTGGGAGTCGCAATTGCGCAGTTCTTAACATTAGACACTGAGCATTTTAAGGACTTCTGCCCCACCCACTCCCGATTTCTCCATGTACTTATACCAAGTCTTCCCCTCTTCTATCCTCTCTCTTCCTTAATAGAAGTGTTTTCCATCCAACTGCGTCTTCTTGGAAACTGCATTATGCATGTTCCATTAGTAAATGCCATCCACTTCAATGGACACACTTAACCTCTCGTGTGACAGTCCTTCACTGTGGTTAGAGCAGTAGCCTTGCAGACAGAGCAGGCCCTGGCTTTCTGCAAGAAGGTGGTGGGCGCTGAACCGTTGCTTCTCGGTGGTTGTGTGGTTGTGAGCGGCGAATGTCGGCGTGATTGATTGGCCGACTTTTCGCTTAGTATGAATTGAACACTTGGACGTGTGAGCATGTTCGATACGTATAGTAGTCCAATTAGGTGGCGGAGCAAATTGCCAGTAAGAGAAGACAGGGCGAGTGGGGTGTCGATCAGAGAAGATATTTCCACTTAAGCCTCTCCTCTACCTCGAGACTAGATTAGTATCCCATCCTCTGTATGTGTCAATAGGGAACGCGCTGACATACTCGCGGCTTTCATTGACTTCAGAGATGGTTTGGATGCGCTCCGATAGTTGCAGTGAAATTACAAGTGCTCGGTGGCCTGATCGTTGACACACGTGGTAGGTCTCCTGGGCCTGAGTCTCCTCAGTCGTTAATACTTTGGTCCTGTCACTGCATATCTGTCCTGTGCTGTAATGAAGGTGGCTAGAAATATCCAACCTTCTCATGGCAGGGATGGAAGGGAAGATGGGGAAAGGAAAGAACCGTCTGCGGCAACATCATCTGTTATTTTATTCGTGCAATTGTGTGCCATCAAAAATGGAGTCGTGGGTTATTCCAGTTGACATGAATTGCAAATTTTAGGAGGCGACTTAGGATTAGTAAAAAATCCGTCCTTCGCATCATTATTTCGCTTTAATTGCATTGCCTAGAATTTTTTACATCAGTTATGCAATTCGCCAGATTAGTTGGTATGGTCCATAAAAACGCAAAGCAGTGCACATCATTAGCGATTCACAATAAACGGAAACAATTCACCAGACCGAAAATGCATTAGCCAAGTCAAATAAACCGAGTGCTACATGGACAATTTGGTTCAATTAGGAGGTTACTGGAAGTAGTTAACAGCCTAATCCGGATTTTTATTCTAAATGGATTGGGTTTTTAACTACCAACGGAATTGAAAGGGCCGGTTTTAGCCTTACCTCGAAGGTTCTCATGTTATTCACTATTAACCAAATCCGCCTTTCTTTTCGCCTTTACTCTGACTTATTTTCGTCTTTTATTGGAAATCTTCCTATCTGTGAGGCAAAAAGTGCACTTGCTAGTGTTGCCGAAGTTGAGACGATGGATATCCAGACTTCATTCTTAAAGCCGATAGCAAAATAACATGGATTTCCTAATCAAACGCCAATGACTTGGATGAATAACAGAGTTTGCTTGCTGTGCTTCGGTGCTTGGACCATCCGGTGCCATCCAGTGTAATCAGGAAATGGAGGTGGCAGGATACCTGACTCCAATGTCGGCAAATTATGCGTAGCCATAACGCTGTAACCTGAGTCAGCCTCAGCTCTGGGCCACAAGGTGGAAACGCTATCTCCCATTTATAGTGCATGACTGGCGAGCTTTGACGTGAAAAATCACCAATAATACCGACTAGCGATGTTGTGGAACGGTCAAAGAATGCGCATCTTTTGGCGGGTTGTCAAACCCCAAAACAACAATGCGACTGCTGTCTGCTTTCAAGCTAATGGGTATCCCATTCCTAAAGCCTCATTTATCAGTGGAAATCAGCGCATTGAAATATGTACAAATATATTTCGGTCAAAGCTAATATAAAGGGGGCATACTAGAAAATTACAACATAGAACCGGCATCCCTCATACTGCTCAATGTAGGCAATTTGAAAGGTGGAAAACCGGACCCGATTGAGGAGGTTGTGGAAGTCGTTCAGTGTTAAATTCTCAATGCCAATAGCAGGGTATTGCTGCGAAACATAACCGCTACATCCGTGGAGGAGATCACGGACTTAATTCAGGTCAGCCTGATCCCATGTTTCGCTTTCGAATTCTAGATGCGTTTCACTGGTTATCGTGTGATCGTGTCGCAGGTGAATGCGATTTCCGCGCGATTCTCTTGAGTTCACTAAAAGAAGCAATAGCTGCTCAAATGCACAGATCACCACTCAGTCTATTTGGCATCGATGAACTCGAAGGACCAAAACAATTGCTCCAAGATTTGGCTGAATTGCTAAATATGATTTATTTCAAGCGAAGAATCTCTTAGAACTAATTTTATGTCCTTCTTGAATTTTGCGGCTTAAGTACATTGTGAACGGAAGTAGGAACTGCGAATTAATTCCATTGCTCGCAAGTGTTTTTAGTATTTGTAGAGCGCTGACCCGCTTTTATGGCACAACGCTCTACCCGCAACACAGACGCTGAGAACAAACCTTCCTCATCCAACTACGCATCATGGCGAGTGCTTGAATCTGCGTGCTCAGCCCCTTGGATGGATATGTCAAGCTTTGAGTTAGTGTAGGTAGGCGTAGCGTATATGGAGTGGCTTGAAAATTGACAACTTTACAGCTTTAGAACTATTTACTCAAAGCTCAATGCCTCATTTTAAATGCAACGAGTCTGAGTTACTCAAATATGATTGTAGTACTTGTGTTCCTTAATTGTGTTTGTAGTCAGGGGGCGGGAGGACAATTTTAATCTGGTCGCGGACCGACGGAGCTGCACTCCAGAACCTGAGACGCCCTCGTCCTACCTTACAATAACATAAATGTCTAGAGGCAACCAACTTTCTCCTTTCGTAAAGGTGGAAGAAGGGAAGAGGAGGAAAGAGACGAACGATCTACAATGTCATGTATATTCCCATTGATGTGTGTGTTAACCTAAATTAAACGTGTAAATTGAATGCGTCACTGTATGAGCCTCATAACTCACCAAAATGGAAATATCTGCTTGCATCTAAAAATTGCGAAGTACGCTCTCCCTGAAAAATTATCTGCTTTGGATTTGGAGTCAAATTTCTGGAAATGATGCAAGCGACCGCACTCAAACTTGCTCATTGTGCTGATCCAAGTGACGTGCGTTTGCACGTGTAACTACTACATTTTGTAAGGCAAGCACATTCACCCTTACTTTACAGTAATATTTCAGCATATCTGAGAATTTCGAGATTTACAAGAGCGTGGTATTTGGACTCGTTTATTTGCAAAATATTGTTGTATCCCTTTAAAATACACTGACACTTGTGAATTCTTCCCAATTCATATCAGATGGCTAGCTGTAAAATGGCAAAGATGATTTGCAACTATGAGCACGTTAGGGAGCAGGACAGCTAATTGCTGCCACTCGACACAAATGTGCTTGTTCATGCACTGAGAGTAAGTCGAGTTCTTCGTCTGAATATCAAGATTCTTCCAAAACACTACCATTGAATGCGATAAGTTAATGATGCACTCGTGCTTAGTGGAATGGAACCCTATATAAGATCGGTGGATACATGTGGCATAACCTTGGGTCATAGCGGAAGCAGAATGTCTGATAATGTATGTGTTCCGATGATACAGTCCTCAACGCTCAAGCTGGGTTGGTGTCTAGTAGATCACACGATGAGTGTATCGAAACAGCAGATGGTCGTGTAAATATAATAAGTCACGTTGCAACCATTCAAATGGTTGTTGCAGTTCCATTGGGCTTCATTGAGGGAGCCAGATCTTGTAGGTTCACTTATACCTCTTAATAATTGAGTAAGCTCTGCACATTTTTGTCATCATTGTTATTTTTGTTGTAGCCAATGATAACGTATTGATGTCTGGAAGCTGCAGATGCAAGTAAATAACGCAATGGTCCTGTGAGAAGAAGTTCTGAAGACTTTTCTCGGGATCGGTTAACCATTGTTGCACAATTTATATCTGAGCTAATTCAATTCATCTGCTGTCATTCGACCACACGTTCGTCTGTTTTCTTCATTGATGGATGGGAAGTGCTGATGCACTCCTTTTCTGCATCATAGGCGATGCATTGTTAAGGTGGTTTAATTCGGAATGGCCTGGGCAGGTGCATAAATGGATGTTGCGGAACATTCAATCCTTTAATTCGCATCACTTGGTCAGTTGTAGGTTTAATTTTATTTGACGAAGGGATTGTGAATACAAATGAAAGCATGAGGCGAAATTCTAACAAAACTTAATTATTACTAATGGAAAAAAATTAGCAAATGGGGTTTTGTGCATCCCAATCTGACTAAGAAATTGTGGATACATATTATTGTTACACTTTGGCTGTCCTGCAAAAAATGACAAAAGCTAAGCTTACGCGATGAGGTAATGTGCAGGAGGAAGATTCACCAGACTAGAGACTACAAACAGCGAAATCTTTCGATACGACTAAATGTGAATGGGCACCTCAAGTAGTACCTTAAAAACGAAGCAAGAAGAAGAATTATGAACCTTAAATATGCTGAGCAGTTAAGTTGAAGCAGGTAACATGATGGTTACAGTCCAGTCTTGTCTACATCATTAAAAGTGCAATTGTGTCAAATTTTTTTAAATTCGCCCTTATTGCAATTTGTGATTGGAGTCAACACTACCAGCATCATATGTCATGCCCTGATTGCCTCACTCGTGTTCATATGTCACACATGCGCGACATGCGGGTTTATCAGTTTGTGGCAGCTGGCAATAATGCTGCAATGTTTATGAGCATTCTGCAGAGCTATGGTCTTTTTGCCTATCCCGTGATGTGTGATAGGAAGGACTATGGCAACGGTCATGTCCTTACCCTTATGAATGTTGCGCCACGCTGTGAGCATTCGATGTTACTACAGCACTCATGTCATTTCCTCCTTCTTCGGTGTACGCTGTGTATTTATCTATTCTGCTGACTATACTCCTTGGAGTGCCGAAGCTATATCAAAGAGCAATGACAGTGGAAACAATGATTCCTCTTTAGCTGCCTCGGGAACAGCACAGAGAATAGATGGTGACGCTTCTGATAGGGACTCATAATCATTCCAGTCTAGACTTGCAAGCCAGCTGAACAACAAAGATATTCTGCCAAGCATTAGTCCCACACATTTTTGAACACCGACAGCACTGTCTCATTGTCCTTTCAAATATCAGCCAACGCATAATGCCTGACACCGAAGCAATTGTGCTGTGGCGCGACACTCACTCTCCTTCCTTAGTCGATGCTTAAGAATGTGTGCGTGTGTGAAAGCGAATCCAACACTCTTTACACATGCTAAATATTTATGCAATAAGTAAGTCTTTTTCTTTGGGCTGAAGACTTTGGGGTCTTAGAGCAATGGATTCTGGATGTACGAACGTTTGTTTGTTCTAAAAGGCACCAAAGCGGGTAATTTGCGAAACTTAACTTGGAAATTTCAATTACTGCGATCTTCATATACAGTAATACTGGTTGGTTTTGATAAAGGAGAGTGAGTGCGCTAACGTCGGGTCTAGATTACGGTACAGGTGACCGTTTATGAATCGTGGGTTACGAAGCCATTGCTGTTGTATGAATGAAAATGGAACATGGGATTGGAATGTTTGCTTGATTTCTTTTGATTTTACCTCTATTGCATCGACTGAAAGGCGAAATATGAGGATGACTTCTGGTCTTCGCTCGTGCAATACAGAATAAACCTCTGAGTGCTATGGCGTCACGCCCTGCCATCTCTTTGTGCACTTCTGTTGCACTGCATGTTAATGATCCAGTACTCCGTGCACAGACAGATGACTAGCATTGGGTCGGTGAGTTGAGATTCGATCGTAAATCAGGTTGGTTCTTCTTTGTCACCATCCCTACCTTGACTTAAATCGGTAAAGTGCGACATCAAGATGAGGCTAAAGGGCTTCAAAAATGGCAGTGGAAGTAGAGATTGAAGATAGCCAAAGAGAAGTCGTAGGGCACTTTCGTTCAGTCCACTATGGACAACCGATCCTTCCAATCATATTTGAATGTGACAAATATCATTGTTGAGTTCCTAAATCGCTTCCAGCTTTAACCCCATTGTCCTTTAACTTACCGTTATTTGGTGTAAGCTCTTCGTGAATCTTTGATAACGGTGCAAATAATTATCGCTTTTTGTTATTTTTATGCAGGAAATGTTAATGTGAAGAAAATCAGGCCATCCATAATCAAACAAAGAAGATTTATGGGCTCGACGCATCAAACTCAGTAAATTATCCACAGAAGTAGTGGTGGAATGGTTTAAGAAACAGTTAATAAGCAAAATCTAACCGGATTGCAAGCAGGCAGAGAGACTGCAGACGCGCCACAAGGCATTACCACATAAGTGCTGAATGAATTACGAAACTGAAGGGCATCGCAATGTTTAGGTACAGTCCGTCACCTAAGCAGCAACCCAATATCCAGAGACCCCAGCGAGGTGCATGGGCTGAGAAGACTCCTGTTGTTAGTTTTAAGATGGTTCAACTGCCTTTAATTGGGCGGTTTCCTTTCAAATCTTGTTCCTTAAGCATAATTCAGTCAAGCGGGTTTCGTCCGTTCACATCCATGCATAACACACTCACCAACTCAGTCGGAATTTTTAGGTATACGCGACATCCATAGAATATTCCGCACTCATTCGGCCAAAAATATAAGCAGTAAAAGGAAAAAAAGCTGCTTGTTTATCTTTGGGCATAGCAAGGTTAAAAATTGTGCGCATAACTTCATTTTGGAGGTTATAAAGGAGTGACTTTAAATGCGCATCCTTGTGTACGAAACAGAGGGATTGGTGCGAGATGGGCAGGGGGAAAGGGGTGGGATCCGCAGAAGTGGTAAATAATGCGACCCAGCCACCCAATCGGAGGAAAAGGCAATAAATGATAGAAAGTTGAGCAGTAGTGGAAATCACAATGCAAGTTGTGGTGATTACAACGGAGAAGATCGGTGTGCCGTGATGATCTATAACTCATCATTACCTCAGATACCGACGCGGAACTAAAGTGCTCTACATCATTTCATCTGTGCACAAAATGAGGAGCAGACACTCTGTTGAACGCTTCGGAGGCTAACAACACAGGTTAGTGTCGATGACGAAGAGTCACTCAGGGACCTTTGATTTTTGGCACAAGACCCTCGAGAATGACATCCGGAATAGGCTCGATTTGTAGACTACAACCAGTCAGGCATACCGAATAACCTCATTAAGCAAAAATTTAGCTAGCAGAGAAATACCGATCTTTGTGCTTTACTTTAAGTTTAGCGAAGTTAAAGTGGATGCTTTGCTCTTGTTCAACGGAAATCGTGCACAAAACTTTAAATTGGAGGTTGGAAGAAAATGATATTAAATGCGCATCCATATGCAGGAAACACAGACTTACGCCTCATATCGCTTATGAGATTAAGAAGATGCGCAAGCTTTGCAAGGGTCCGCTCAACGAAGCGCAAAGCACTGGTTGAGTGAGTTAGTTATAAAGCCACGGGGCTCCTAGACCACAATGTATGGCGTAAGTCTGTGTTTCTAGCATGTGTAGGCGCATTTCAAGTCATTTCTTTCCAACCTCCAGTTTGAAGTTCTGTGCCGATTTAAATTAAACAAAGGCACAGCATCTATTTTAACCTCGCTGAACTTGACTTAAGGCAGTTGGATCAGCAGTATCTTTGTTCCTGCTACATTTTTTACTAAACGAGTATTTGGTCCGCTCGACTAAGTGTATTCCACAATTGGAGCCTGTTTTGGTTGTCAGCCTCGAAGGCCTTTCGCTAACAATTAAAGGTCTTTGATTGACGCTTTCGTTATTGGCACTAGCATTTGTTGGTGGCGCATTAATTGTTCAACAAAGTGTCTGCTCTTCATTTTTATGTATAAATGAAATGAGGTGGCACACCACAGTTTTGCGTCCGTACCTGAGATGATAATGCGTATTAGACCATCAAGGCACAATGCTCTTCTCCATTGCAATCACCACAGTTTGTATTGTGATTCCCGCTATCGCCTAATTTCCTCACCATCGATTGTCTTTCCCTTTGATTGGGTGGCTGCTTCGTGCAGTTTATTGTTGCTGCAAAATATCACCCTTTGCCAGTGTTGCCCGTCCTGCTCGCACCATTCGGTGTTTTGAGCACATGAATGCGCATTTAAAGCTATCATTTCCTAACATCTAATTTGAATCTATGAGCACGCTTCTTGTTTAAAACAACTCACGTCATCCATTCTAAATCGCTAAGGCTAACTAAAAGTGGGTAGTCCATATTTTTTATTTCACTGGTTATGATTTTAACTAAGCGAGTTCATTTGTTCCTCATCATGGTATGTACACAATAAACTGCGCGTATCGCGTACGTCAAAAGATCTCGATTGAGCAAGTGACCGTCTCACGCGTGGATGTGGGCAGGCGAAGACCGCTAGACTGAATTGTGCTTAAAAAAACAATATTTGGAGGCAAACTGATGATTAAAAACAATTGCTCTATTCCAAAGCCAACGAGCAGAGTCTTCTTAGCCCATGCATTAGGCTCGGGTCTATAGGCATTGCGTGTGCGGAGTAAGTGACAAACTGTGCTGAAACTTTCCCGTTGTTCTCTCCGTACTTCCGCGAAAGTGCCTCATGGCACATCTGTAGTCTCTCCGCTTACAATTAGCTTAGCTTCTGCTTACCAGTTTGTGCCCTCAACCAGTCTACTACACTTCTGTGGATAATTTCCGGAGTTTGTAAAAGTCAGGCCTACTGAAGTTGATGCAATGAGCTTGTAATTATTTTTTCTTGCTTGGGAATGAAGGGCTCGATTTCCACCACACTGGCCTTTTTCGTTATAGGAATGACAAATATCGATAGTTATTTGTATCATTATTGAAGGTTCAGAAAGAGCTTACACTATCTGCCGGTAGGTTGATGTGCAAGAGTGTTAAAATTGGAAGTGATTTGAGAACCCAATGATCCATATTCACAAACGCATCAGCCTCCAAACATAAAATATTTTTCAATGCAGAAGCAATGACGTTCCGTTCTCACTACACTTTGCATTGGTTTTCAAAATTAGCAGTTGTTGTCACTTAAAATAGGCAACTACTCCATTGCGTCACACATATGTGACATGGACACTTCCTAGACAATGATGGTCGATCATGCTGCATTGCGTCACAAAGGCATTAAACGAAATTAACATGAACGGCCAGAGTCGTGGTCTATTTATTGTGCTGGCAGCATTTTCCTGAATCCAACCTGCGGCATAGCGGCTGTGGAAAGGTCGCTGGGAGGCACACGTTCTTATACGAATGCGAGATCTTTGGCTTCTTTGCAGATTGCATTTTCCCCTTGGTGGCACGACCTGGAGACGAGGTCAGTGAATACTTACCACCTCTGTGTCTCAAAGGAACTATTCATAAACTTTGCGGCGACCTTACATGGAGAATGGATAAAAGTAACGGGGTCGGATTGGAGGTCGCACTGCCGTCCATTCTCCACATCAACGTATCCTTCATTAGCTAAGAACAAGTTTGCTTTTAAACATGTGCAACAAATGATAAAAGTACACTCGTTGCGTTATTACTAGTTCAACAGCTGGAAGAAGGGGATTTTAAGT